>JAVSBS010022781.1:0-43194 GCA_033124195.1 Coracias cyanogaster | reverse complement strand
AGCTCCTGAACCTGGTTCCCATCAGCTGCTGAGCCTGGTCTGGGACTTTGCCAGTGCCTGCACAGCCTCAGTGGTGATGGTGACGTTATTGCCATCAGGGGGAAGTTGGGTTCAATACTGGTTTTGTATAGACTTGTATATATTCCATTTTATCATCATTATCTTGATTAAAGCTGTTTTAGTTTTCTTTTTTAATGCGGAAGCCTCTCTCTTATTCCCTTCCTCTCCCATTTGGGAGGGGAGGGGGCCATAAGTCTCTCTCCCTTATCCTCTTTCTCCTCCTCTATTTGGGGGGGGAAAGAGGAGTTAACAGAGAGTGTCTGGTGGATTGAACCTAAACCTTAACAACACTGTAAATGATTGACACTGAAAAATGAAACATGAAATAATCACACACTTAATGGTTAGACTTGATGATCTTAAAGGTCTCTTTCAACCAAAACAATTCCATCATTCTCTGATTCTATATAATTATTTCAAAGATTTATTATTAATATGTTTTCTTTTTCCTAAAGAAAGAAAAATTGTTTGGTTTAAATTTTACCAAGAATAAATGAACAAAGGCAAACAAGAGAACAATTGTGATGTTCACTGCAGAACAAAAGCAGTTGTAGAGACCCCATGAGAGACTAACTTTACCAAAAGGCATTGTGTTGGAACAGATGCAGTACAAGAGAAATATAGTCTTGATATTTCAGGAGAGCCAGGTGCAGGAATAAAAATAACTTTATTTATATCTTTTGCTTTGATTATCTTGTTCATTGTGTGGAAAACTACAAAAGCTATATCATGTGCAAATTGCTCAGTTCCAGTCTTTCCTAAGGATTTTTTTCCACAGGGTGTATTCTAGACCCTTCTTGACCAAAAAATAATTGTTGTTTGTGAAAGTTCTGAACATTTCATCTGCACTGCTTTGTTGCTTTTAGTTTAAATAATATATTTACCACTTCTTTCTTCCTTCCTCAAACTGTGCAAAAGAATTCAGGATTAATTATTCTCCACTTTTATTTATCTAAATCAGTTTGCATCTATAACCAGGCAAGAAAAAAAGGCTTTCTCTTTTTAAGCCCTTCATCCTAAATTTGATCTAGGCTATGAAGAAAACTCATGCTAATCATAATGGAGCTGTGATTAGGCAAATTTCCAAAGTATAAGAATTGCAAGCAAAGCCTGTGTTACAGCATTTTTATTAGTACTTCATCAAAAGTGTTCAAAAATTGAAAACTAAACCACTCCTCTATTTAGTACTCATGCATCCAGACTTCAGGCATCTATCATAGTTATATTGCACTCTGAGACAGCTGAAGCTATTGTGAGATGTTAGAAATTGGCCAGTGATGGTATTTTCCAACAAGGCCAGTCAGTGCTTACTGTTAAAAGACTTTAGGATTGAATTACTTTGGGTTGCTCTTGATACAGTGTGTAATCTAACACAGTGCATGCTAGCAGCGTACATAACTATAATGTTCCTCTTGAACATGTTCTGTAAGTGCGATCTAGGTGACATTGCAAAGCAATCTTTATCAGACAAGCAAACATGTCCAGCTTAAGATGTTGAATTTTTAAAATCCACTTGAAGCAGTAAAAATAATGTGTTTTAACCCACGCTTAGTACAAAGATATTGAAACAGATCTGTTTGTGCTGCCTTTTGAAGGAAAGGCAATCAATAAGAAGGTAAATCAATTGGTTGGGTTTGGGAGTGTCTATGATGATGCTAAAAGGAAAGGAAACCTGAAAAGCCAGAGATACCTACCATTTCCTTGACAGAAAATAGCTCAGACTGCTGGAGAAGATAATTTATTTGCATGTGTACAAATGAAGGTTATGAGGTTATTGCATTCAAAAATGAGGAATTTAAAAAAATAGTCTTGGTACCTAATATCCCAATCTGTCTTCCATTGGCTTGAGTAAATCTTTCCTGCACCTCTCCTCTTACCACCTACACAGTACAATGAAGAAATATAGATTTCTAGATGGTTGGACTCCTTATGAACATTTAGCTTTCCCAGATGTGAATATGACGAGCTTCATGGATCCCTATTCACTGCTGATCCCTATTACTCTTGTACTATGTCCACCGAGGGTAAGCTTCAACTACCTAATTAATGAGGTGTCAATAGGAGCAGGATCCACAGTGAGAGGGACCCATTTTCTTGACCATCTATCTTGATGGTCAAGATGGAAGGGGAGCCAGAAATAGAGGTGACTTGGTCAGGATCACACAGCTGCTGGTGGTAGAGCTGGGAAATAAGCCCATCTCTGTTGTTTCCCACTTCAGTGCATTTATGCTTCTAGTTTCTCAATCCTTTTCAGATGTTGTGGGAATCCCTGTGTATCTAGCTGAAGGCTATCAACAACAGGGTGTATAAAAGCAAAGAAAAACAGCCTTCAGAAATCATCCTCAAGTGCTGTGGGACATATGGGCTATAAGAGCAAGCTGTCTCCATAGATGATGTTATTGGATCCCTTTGAAACTCTTGTCTGAGCATGTATCTGTAGTTTTTTGTTCTTTTATACAATTACTCTCAGTTAAATTATTAATTTTACCCAGGCTAGTACAGTACGTAAAATGTAGTCTTTTTCTTATAGCATCTTTCTTAATGGAAGAAATAAAAATGCAATTTATTAGGAATAATATTTGCCTAAACTTTTCCTCTATACTAATTTTACCATGTAGACCTGATATCAAGAAAATGAGCTATACTCTGCCTATGTTAATCCTGTATAAATCCTGATAATCTCCATTTGGGTTCATTGGAGGTTCAAACCACATAGCAAAATGTGTCCCATGGCTCCTTTTTGTAATGATATTCTAAACTTATGTAAATTTGTAGCCTTATGTGCCATAAGTAGGTATTTGTATGCAATGATGTCACACTGCCTTGACTTTCCTGGACTGAAAAAACAAAGGCTTATTTATCCAGAAATATCTGGCAGGGGCTGGTAAAAATTTATGTTGTGTAAATTTCACAGAATCACAGAATCGTTATGGTTGGAGAGGACCTCCAGGGTCATCAAGTCCAGCCTTTCTCCTGGCATCTCTCTAACCACTACACCATACCCTCAAGCACCACATCTATTCGTTCTTTAAACACCTCCAGGGATGGTGACTCCACCACCTCCCTGGGCAGCCTGTTCTGGTCCCAGAAGAGACTGCCAACAGTTGATCCCTCACCTAATCTCTCCAGACCACCCACTAGTCTGACGACTACTGTTGTATACTCCCTCAGTTACTGCTTTGTTTTCTTCTCTGGCCAAAAGGCACTACTCAGTCATTCACTGTCTGAAATATGTCCATACCTTCAGTTATCCTTGTTGCTGATTGAAATTTTCCCAGGGGTAGGGTACCAGAACAACACTGACTCCTCCAGCTATATGCAAAACATGCATTTGTACAGAAATATGTACCTGTCCAATGTTTTAGTCTTTATTTTTAACTCATAATTCCCAACATCTTCTTTGCCTTTTCACTACAATCAGTTGTTGGGCTGATGTGTTTGTGGTACTGTATCCCCAGACCTTGCTGCTGAGCGGTGACGGTCAGCCCAGAGCCCATCACTTTGTATGTGAAGTTAAGATTGTTTATCCCATTTTACACATATCTACATTGTTTTTATCTGTCATTTCATTGCTAGGCATCCTCAGGTCCTCCTACAACTCCAATCTTCCCTCAGTCTCATTTCTCTGAACAGCTTCACGCCACCAGCAAACATTGCCATCTCCCTCCTTAACCTTTTGTGGGTCACTTATGAATGTGTGAAACAACAGAGCTCCAGCACAGGCAATGCATAACTCTACTAAAAATCTTCCTCTGCCTTTTACTCCTCCTTGCTGTTCCTCTCAATCATTAATTTATTCCTGTGAAGACTTTCTCTCTTATACCATAGCTATTAATTCCCTCAAAAACCTCTGGAGAGGGACTTTGTCAAGGCTTCTTTAGAAATCCAAGTAAACTCTATCAATTTATAGCACACCAGTACTCACTTTCTACAAAATTCTCCAAGACAAGCTAGCATTGTCCTTCTAGCATGGAGCACCCCACTGCCTACGGCCACTCCACTCTTCCAGCTGCCCCTTTGACTTCTCTGTGTCCCTTGGTCCTCTGGTAAGGATACCAAACCTGAATACATTATCTGTAAGTACAATCTCTCAGGAAGTTCTGCTGCTTATGATTAATTATGAACACTAGCATTTTTCAGTCCCGTGTTTCAGGTCAATGTGAAAAAAACCCCACAAAACAACAAAAAAAAGAGATTTACTCAAATAAGTGGATTTCTAAATCTGCTGTCAAAAAGCAAGACTGAGCAAACAAGGCAGATAATCAGAAAAGTAGCAAGTGCATAGGCTAATTTTTGTCTTATCCTTGAAAGCCTCTTTTCTATAGTGGAGGCTTCCATACTGATGAGCATATAATATCTTATGATCCAATTTGGTGAGAGTCTGACCTAGAAGAAATCATTGTAACCATGTAGGATTTCCTTGCAATATGGACATGTTGCTTGTATACAGCTCAGTAGGTCTTGGCTGCACAAGGCTGTTTCAATTTTTAATGAAAGACTCCTAGAGATGAAATATTTAACACCTCTTTCTGTAAAGTCCAACTCCTCTTACTATCACTGCAAAAATTATAAAGGGCAGTGATACTGCTCATTGCTCAAAGTGTTTTAGAGTTGTGGATGAAAAGAAAGGTTGTAGCTTTAAATTTGGATCTAGTTTGCAAAGATTGCTAACCTTGAACTGAATCCTCTGGTTCTTACTAAGGTCAGTGGGAGTTTCAATTAATAGGAAGATTTTAATCAAGTGAGAATAGGACAAAACTTTATTGACTCTTTTTTGAGAAAAAAATTCTTTAAAATTCAAAAGAACCCTCTCACAAAGATTACATGGTATATACAGAAAGATTCTTTAAGGCATCTGAAAAATAAATTAATTGTTCTACAGTCTGCCCAGAGGCGAGAACCATTACTGCAAAACCCTTCCTTTGATTAATTTTAAATTCCTCTGTTCATTTCTGGGAGAAATCTTTAAAGAAATCCATCCCTTACAACGTGCATTTTCCCTCCTGGGAGTTGGAAATGTTTTTACAGCATCAATGGGAAATTGTAGTTCAGGAGAAGAAACTTCAAACATGAGTTGGCTCCAATGGAAACCCACAGAAGCTGGTAATCTGTGTGCATTACAGTGCTCTCTGATCAATAGTAATTCAGGGATAGAGTGGCGTATCGTCAACTGAGAAATATTTCAAGGCTTGATTAGTTGTGCTCCTTCTCCATTGGGACTGTAGTGCAATCTTCACTTATAAAGACATGTGATCTGAAAGCCTGAGGCAGAACAATTCTTGTTTTCACAGGAGAAGCTTTTCTAGGATGAAAAAGCTTTTATATCCTCATCTGTGTTTCTAAAAGCTGCGTCTTCTCCACAAAATTAAAAAAAAAAAAAAAAAGCGAGCTTAGGATGGCATCAACATCACAGCCTCTGCGAGGTAAAAGGGCATGTAAAAAAATATTTTGGGCAGTGTTTCCTCATGCCTGCTTCATTCTGTCTCTTGTGATCTATGCTTTTCTTGGGGCTCTCATGTTTTCCCACATTGAAGGTAACCGGAAGGTCAATTTAAGTGAAGAATATAGAAAATTTCTGCAGAGTCTGTGGTACATCTCCAGAAATCTATCAGGTATGTATTGGAATTTCAAAATGGCTTAATTGCACCGGGTTACACATTATCTTGCTTGTTGAATGGGATTTTTTGGCTTTTGAAGACGTTCTTCAAAATCTGAGCAGCTGAACCTGCAAAGAGGATTTCTCCTCTGCCTAGCTTGTGACTGCTGCTCTTTGCTTGTCTTCCTTAGCTGTGATTTTGACTGCAAGCTTCCCTGGTCCCCGTGCTCCTGCCTGAAAAGACTTTACCTGAACTGCCTGTTCTCCCTTTTGCCCAAGCTGCCTAAGGTCCTTAAAGAGCCACTGGGATTCTCATGGGGCCTGAATTCTGTCGCAGAAAGTGTCTTCCAGGTCTTCCCAGCTCTGAGCTTCCCTACCAGCCCTCTGGCAATGGGATGCTTGAATGGAGGCAGGTGCTGTGCTGTGCCCTGGACCTGGTGTTGCTGATGGAGGGGGTAGAGGGGAAGCATCCCTGTAGATAATGTCCTTTCAAGGAGAGCTCAGCCACGGGGAGGAGGAATGAGGGGTGCAGGCTCTGTGACTGACGGCCGGGCACTGGGCAGTGCCACCTCGGTGGTTCATATCAGCCGTGTACTCATGACGCCAGGTTTCTAGTGTCTTTGGGTCAAAAGAAGACTAACCTGCTGGGAAGTCCAGAATGAAAGAGGACATTCAGGGTGGAAGCTGAATATTTAATTTTCCTTCCCTGCTTCTTTATGCTTATTTTTGTGTCATATTTTGGCTTTGTTGGAGCATAGCTTGTTTATTTGTGCCACCTTCCTTTATTCACCAAAGCCACCAGACCCACCTGATGGGGAGGGGAAGGGGAGGGCAAGGTGAATGTTATCTTTTAAAAGAGTGCGAGAAATCCTCAGCTGCAGTAAACTTCGCAGGAATAACAAATTGGCTGCTCCCGGAATGGTGGTCTGCAAACACTCACCTTATATCCTGTTGTTACTGTAACAGATAACATGACAGAAAATGAGGAGATATTTAGGGAAAAAATCCACAGACTGCTCAGCACAGCTGAACGAGACTGGTTTGTCAATCCAAAAGATATATGGACCTTCTTTGGGTCTCTCTTTTTCTGCTGCACAGTATTCACAACTGTGGGTAAGTTCAGAGGTAAAGTAACCCCCTGCAGAATCAGTTACTATCACTGCTTTCTCTAATGTATTTCTTCCAAGGAATGGAAAACAAAACAAAACAAAACCAAGCCCAAAACCCAAATCCCCTTGAATTTCTCTCCTAAGTATTGATGAGGAGTCTGCAAGGGGTTCTGCAAACACGGATTGCAGAGATGTCGTCGAGACACAGAAGCAACTCAGAATTTAGTAACTAGTGATAGTACACATTAATTAGCTGCATCATTACATGCATACTATAACATGTACTCATATATGATAGGTACACTGAACTATTACACTGAAGTAAAAAGAAAGCTCAGTTTTTCAGTTAAGTGTTATCCTTCCCACTGTTGTGTGTAACGTTTGGTAATGTTTTCTTCACTGAACGAGGTAATTCATTATGCATATATTGTTTTTCAATTGCTTGCCTGTTATTTATGTCTAACCCAGCTTTGTAAATCCATAACCCTATAATTAACCATGCTGCTGTTGTTCACACTTCTCTGAGTTAACAGCACACAGAAATGTTCAAGTCACACCTCTGAAATCTTTCATTCTGACTTCGCATTTCAAAGGAGAACCTAGATTAAATAGAAACATCTGCTCTGGTTTTGGCTCCCTGTGCCTTGCTAAATACAACTCCTCATGCTTATTCCCGAAGCTACTTTTATCCCTTTGCTAATCTATCTCAAATGCTGGCAAGTACAGACGCTGACTATTGAGATTTGTCAGAATCAAAGCTGGGCGGGAAATAGTCCCACAGCATTGTATTGAGTTGCAGAGACATTTCTCCACTGCATTAGGGTATACTAAAGATCCCAGCATGGGTATGCATCTTAATGCGAAAGAAAAACCAAACCTTCAAAAAGAGCTTATCCTATAAAAGGAATAGCGTGAGAGTTAGTATGTTCACTTGGAGGATGTAGGAGACACTTGCGTGCTGTCTAAGTCACAGCAGAAGCTTGAACCTCAGACTCTGATGTTTTAAGTGACTGTGTGACTCAACTTCTTGCAGCCTCTGAGTTTGAGGACAGTCATCTAGGTCATTAGAAGCACATACTGGAGATGCAGACCTAAATCCTCACCCCAGTGAATATTTCCCAGTACAAATGCAACAACTAGGAATGTTTGGAAGAGGGTATTTTGTCAGAAAGCTTTGACTCCAGCAAACTGATGAAAACCATACTGTTGAAAACTTCTTGCCTGGGTATACTTACCTATCTTCATTAACATGGGACTTTACAAATGTCCCACATGCACTGACCCAACATATTTATTTCTAACCTGTCATTATTTTTCGCCTTCATCAAACTGAGCATTAACACAGCTTCCTTGAGTTCTGAGCTGAGTTTTGTAATCAGTAGGAAGCCTGGAATATTTGTTGCTAATAGATGGCTGTTTGCATTGTGGTGGGTTTGTTATTTGCAGTACTAATTACTGATAAGTCACATCAGGTTAAAGTCAACTCAGCTACTTGTAATTACCTAGAAGAAGTGAAGAATCTTGTCTGAAGGTCCATAGTCTGATGTGCCTGCAGATGTTGCCTAGTGGCTCAGCCAGGCTAGATTTCTGGATTTTAAGCTGATTTTAAGATCAGGACAAGTTTTAACCCTTGAAACTGCACTAGGTAGAAATGAATTCACAGAAATTGAGAAAAAAAAAGAAGAGAAAAATCACTGAACAACAACTAATCAACTAATTAATGTTCTCCAATTGCTTCAGCAGTAAGGACTAGCATTCCTAGTTAGCCAGTGGGGAACAGAGTGACAGAGAATAGGTAGTTGTCAGTGTCTCACAGCAAAGAGGGATCAAGGTTGGATTCAGACCAAAGGCTATGGCACCCATTAGTGAGAACAAACATAAATGGACGAAGAGAATGAAGGAGAACATTGCTCAGCATATGAACTAACAATCTTGCAGGCTCAGTCCCTGGTCTGGGAGATCACCTAGGCAAGAACCATGCTCTTGAAGAGAGAGAAGAAATCCTTTATGTCTTTTTGGAGAATGAGAAGAAAAATGGTTGTTAAAATTTAATACAATTAATATAATGCTGATGTTTTCTCCCACTGTAATGGAAAAGCACTAGCTTACAATTTAAGTTTCATATCCAGTATCTCAGAGGAAGGAAATATAAATATCTAAATTGAATTTAGGGAAAGCGCATATCTTCTACCACCATTTTATGTATCATAAAGGCTGTGTGTACTTCCCTGTTTCTTATAATTGATATTTGTTAGCTTTAGTACTCTAGAATAAACATGCATTTCCTTGTGTGATAAACATGCTCCCTCACTTGGTCCTTTGTTTTTCTGAGTACAGTTTAGAGACTCTGAAAAGTATGAAGTCAGTACAAACATGATGTCAATACAACATGTGCCATTGGAGCTAGATCTGATGAGCTAGGGACAGCTTCAAACTCTGTTATTAGCTGTTATTATTCATCACAAGTAGTTTTGGCAAAGAAATTAAGTTTGAGGTGTGGGTCACATTGTGCCAGTCTGATCCATAGTGCTGTCCCAGTTTCAAAACTCACAGTCATCCAGATCTGAATCTTCCTGAATTCCACCCCCAGAAATCTTTCAGTCATACAGTGAGAGCCTGGAGGCTGACCAGGAGATGATCCTCCAGTTCTCATGCACAGTCCATTAGCCTCCCCCAGCATCAGCTATTGTCTCTCTAAGCTCAATCCTCAGCTCAACCTCCCTGCAGAGGGACCCATGGGCCCAGGACCTCTCTTGCTGTCTTGCCTTTTGGATCCTTCTTAACTCAGATTCCCAGGTCAGGAAATCTTCCTGACAACAGTCTCCAGCAGGACAGAGGCTGCACATTGGTTTGCGGCTGGCCCAAACCCTTTGTTTCTCCTCCCTAAACGGCCTCTTTTTGCCAGGCAGTTAAGTGAAACAGTGATAAGGTGTAGATAAGTAGAAAAAGTTAATTCGACAGAACTGGCTAACTCCAAACCTCCAAGTGCTTGAAGAGGTAGGATGCCTGCATTAGTAACCAGCATTTGAGACTCAGAAATTTTAATAGCTTTGAAGCAAAGTCAAAAAGAACAGCATGCTCTGGACTAAAAATTGACTTTAAAATTTGACAGCAATATAAAGCTCAGAGGATGTGAATGCCTAATAAATCACAATGTTCTCTCTCTCCCTCTTTCCCTTCCGTTCTTCTTGGTTTTTTTCAAGGTTATGGTAATACCTATCCTGTGACACGGACTGGAAAATATCTCTGTATGCTGTATGCTTTATTTGGCATCCCTCTGATGTTCTTGGTCCTGACAGACATGGGAGACATCCTTGCAACTGTCTTATCCAAGTCCTACAATGAATTCAGAAAACTACAATCAAAGATTCTAGCCTCTAAATTCTGTTCTGGATCCACATGTAACAAAGGGGATGAACTGAAATCCAGAGCACAGTCTAAAGTAGTCATCAATGAGCCCTTGACTATTATGGAAGTGCTGAAAAGTCAGGCAGGTGTTAAAAGGAAGCCAGTCAAATATCGCAATGCCGAAATCTTCGAAATGTTAATTGCCAGAGAAAGTGAACGCACAAAACTAGCAAGAAATAAAAGCATTGAGAGGTGGAGTTCGTGTCCTGAACTAGCCAGGGGAAAGACAATGTCCAGAGTAATAGAGAATTTTGACAAAATAGGGAAACAGTTAGAAAAATTAGATGTGCCCATTGTATTAATGGTGCTAGTTATCTTTGTGTACATCTCCTGTGCAGCCGCTATTCTTCCAAACTGGGAAACCAGGTTAGATTTTCAGGAAGCCTTTTATTTCTGCTTTATCACCTTGACAACTATTGGGTTTGGAGATACACAGCTGGAACATCCCAAGTTTTTCTTGTTTTTTTCCCTCTATATTATTATTGGCATGGAAATTGTCTTCATTGCTTTTAAGCTGGGCCAAGATCGCTTAATTGGTTTGTATAAAAAGGTGATTTCATTCTGTGGGGAGAAAAAGATGCCATCAAAGAAGGTTTATCCAAAATAAGAGCAGTCATTTTTCTTTCACTTGCATTGGCCACTGCAATGAGATGAAACTGTTCCTGTGAATTTCTGCCTTGGACTGTGAGGAGGCATATTTTATCCTAATTTCCTCTGAGAATCCACTGTAAAATGGCTGCATATCTCAGGAGACACTGAGTGAAGGCATCTCTAGGGAGTACTTTCCAACAGGGTCCATCTCCTAAATAATAAAAAAGATGATGCATGATGAAAAATAAGAAGGCTCTTTCTTGCCAGTGCTCCTTACCGTCTTTTTCAAAGCTTTGACTTTCAGCAGCCTTTCTGTCCCCTCCCCTACAGCAAGCCAATTCAGGATTTTTTTTTTTCAGCACTTGTCCAAGTAAGGCCCAGATCACTGTCTCATCCTGCCACCTTGTCTGCAGCCAGGGGCAGCTTGGTTGTGGCTGTCAGTACTGAACTCTGACAGCATGCTACTGCAATATGATTGCTCAGAGAGAGTTGGGGACAAGAAGTACCAACCCAGCTGCTCTCCCGTCATGACTGCATGTATTGCAAACATTGCACCTTTGTGCATGCCAGAGGAATTTTAAAATGAGAGGAAGGACACCAAATTTTCACCTCCTTCTCTGTCCCCTGCCCAGAAATCAGTCAGAAAACTGTTCATGTGTTCAGGGCTGAAAACGCTCCTTTTCCATCACATTTTATCTCATCAGTACTCAGCTCGGAGCTGATATGTGTCTCATGGCATCAAACTATGGAAGTACTTATGACAACTTATGCTCTGGCGATGGCCACCTGGGAGAAGGCATGCAGGAAATCTGAAGTTGACCACAGCCGCAGAACAAAGCTCCATCTCTTTGCTGTTAAAGAAGCGTGATGGTCTGGGAACACTGATCCTAGAAGTCCTCACTCCTATGCCAGGTTTTACTCTGCACAGACTGCTTGACTTCTGGGAGCTCCTTGACCCACTCAAGGGATGTGGCTAGGATACTGCAGTTATATACTTGTGGAGCACATTAACATGTAAATAATGCCGTTTCTTCAAGATTTTGCTTATATTACTTGTAATCTGAATTGAGCTATTAATGATAGATAATATTTTCTGTCAAAAAAATAAATGCACACTCTACAAAAGAAAGCACTGACTTTAATTAATCACCTCTTACCTTGTAAGTTATATGCATGCCCACTGAATGTGAATGACCTCTCTAGATATTAAAGCATGCTCGATTATGACAACATGTACATTGTTCTCCATAGCAAATTTGCCTTTGAAGCTGAGATTTTCAGAATATTTACATGGCATCCTACCTCTGTTACACTCCACATACATGGTAATATGTATTCAGTCCTTATTAATAATTAGTTGCAACTAAGCGCTGATGATATGCAAAATATATAATGAATGATAGTATATAGAAAAGTGTTTTACAAGAATAAAAATAAAGAATACAGCAGCTGGAAGGAACTCCGGTTAACTTTTTTTGTTTGCCATGACTTTGGCTTCACTTACAAAGTCCCTCCATCCAGACTACTCACATTATTTTATGTCTTTGGATTAAAATCAGTGTAGAACTTTGGACCCATGCCAAGGTTTTAAAAAATCGATGAAGACTCAGATGAGTCTGGATTTGGATGAGAGAACTGCACTTCCTGCACCTCAGGTTCTTTCCTTGTGATATGAGTAACACAGCCAGCATTAGTAAAAACTCCTTGTTATATAATTCCACTTGTTTCTCTCATATCTGTGAGATCTCATTTATGGAGAGGGATAATATTCTGAATTCATCCCCCTGTTGATTTCTCATTGATGTGGTATCTTGGTACCTTCACATTTACTTTATGGACTTAGGGAATTTTGGCTGGACTTGCAACAAAGATTCTGCACAAAATCATTCTAGTTATGGCCAAGGGAGAGCAGTAAACAGCTTTCCTTCATATACAACCTGGCAGTTATAGGGGATAAAAATGTATTTTACGGAAGAAGAGAGAACAAATTACGTTATCAAAGGATGATGCACCTGCCTCTTGAATACAATGCATAGCTCTGGTCCTTTACCTCCTAAAGTATATGTATAAATGGAAAAAGTTTATAGGCCAGGATAAAGGATGAATAAAGATAAGGAACAACTCCTATGAGACACGTAGAGTAGCTCTCTAGTCTGGAAAGTGGCGAGAGAGAGGAGAGATGTGTAACATTACGAGGGCACGGAGGAGAGAAGCGAAATGATGGAATGATTGTTAAATGCCTTTCACTGTGAGAGCTAGGGCTGCCAAATGAAACTTGCATGTGGCAGGTTTAAGAAAAGAAACAGAAAGAAGATAAAATGGTACTTCACACAACATATAATTAAGCCGTAGATACTCCTTGGTATAGGAGGATGTGGTGATTAAAAGTTCACATTAGATCAATGGGAAATTGGACAAAATAATGAAAGAAAAACTTGAAAAACAATTAAATACAAATATAACACTTCTGGCTCAATAATCTCTGAGTCTCAAATTGGCTGTGGAGAAGGAAGCATCTCTACAGACTTTCCTGTCCTTGTGTTCTTCCTTTGCAACCTGCTGTCTCTCAGAGGCTGAATGCTGGTATGCATGATCTTATTCTGACCTGACTTCAGTGCATGTAATGCATCAAAACAGCTTGTTATATAGCTAACAAAATATTTAGTAAATTAAATTTCTGAAGAGATACTTAGTTTCACATTTGCATGCAAGGTAGACAAACCAGCACATTCTGATTCTGCAAAACATATCAACAAAAAAAAAAGTGATTTAGGCAATGCAACCAGCCACAGCAAATATAATATGGTCATTTGTCTCATGTTGTGAACCTGAAGGAGGATGGAGAGCTAGAGCACCCAAATGTCAGGGATAAAAAGGTATTTATGCCTTCTGCTCAGGGGCACTGAAACATGGATCCCACACAAACAGGAATATCTGGGCCTAATTTTCTTACTATCAAGGCTGGAAGCCAGTGTGCCAGCTGATGGAGCAGTATGTGGCAGCGGTTTGGTCTGTATAGCAGGATCTGAATGTAGCTCAGTAAATACAGCCATGGGGTTAATAAAAATGAGACAAAGTAGTGAGTAGTGGCTCATTTAGTGAGCCTCAGGCATAAATATTTATGAGTTGATTGCTCTTATCGTGGCCTAAATCCTAGGAGAATTCACAGTCTCTGTTCCCACAAGTTTTTGTTCAACAAAATCGACATGGAAATCAGCTTTGTTTACATCAAAGTTGTACAAAATACTGCTTTTCATAACTTTTTTTCCATCACGTGCTTCATGAGGTGGTGGGTTAGCCATGAAGGGCTTCATGGAAGAACTTTTCTATCAGGAAAGACGTGACTGATGGGGAAAGAGTTGCTTGATGTGTAACCCACAAAGGATATGAGTTATTACAGACCCAGCTGGAGAGCTTTACAGATCAAATGCACTTGGCGCTGAGGGATGCTGGATCAATCACTCCTGATTGGGCCAAGATGGCAGCTGTCACGAGCAGTTAGGAGCAGAGAGGAGGGTATTCCTGGGGTGAGAGTTACAGAGGGAGGTATGGAGGATTGAGTGGAAGGGGCAGAAAATAATCTTTGGGCAGAAGGGTTAGAGGGAGAAAATGACAGCAATGGCAGAGGAAGGAACCATTTTCTGTATAGACATAAATATGATGAAAAGATGCTTGAGAGACTGACAATATGATGAGCACTGGTGCCTCTGGCCTGGAGAAGGTTTGTGCAGCCAGCCTATGGTTGGAAAGGCCTTCTTAGCTTGGCACGGTGGTCATGGTTGTTGAGCTCCAGCACAGGTCTTACCATCAGCAGCCACAGGGAGGGCAGAAGAATCTGTGCAAGGAAGCCTGCTGACATACAAAACCGTGGCAGAAAGAAGATACGGAGACTGGACTGAAAAGCCATTGATAAAACCATCAGAAATACTCTTCTTATTCTTTGCTTTGTCATTTAAAGTACGACAACCCATTCAGAAGCATCTCTTACATGAGCGATATGTCTGAGGACTCAGGAAATTCTTAATGGGATGTAGGACTTGTCATCTGTATGCCAGCAGTTCAGATGCAATCCAGATTGTAGTGGGCTCAACGCTAGTAACATCTGATAGCACTTTGATGGCCTTTATGCTTTTTCAACTCATTCCAGGTGGAGATGCACCCACATCACAAAACCGCTCTCATATAATGAATGCTAATAGCATGCGTGGTGGTGGGCTCAGCAGAGGCAAACACTGAGAATCCAACTGAGAGGAGTCCCTGCAGTCCCCTTTGCTTCCAGGTTCCCAGCATACCTTGTGATCCTAATCTCCAGACCACAGGGTGCATCAAATGTAGCATGTGTGGCTGTTGCATGCAATATGAGTGTTTTGTGAACCCAGAAGTATGGTTCTTATTATTTTCCCTGGCTTTCATTAATGGAACACTTCTATTTTATGTATTATTCCTATTTGTTATTATAACTAATATATTATTGTAAACAATTTATTATTGCTATTAATACATTCTTATTTATTATAAAGTTATTGTTGTTGTTGTTGTTATTATTTACCTCCACAATCTGTACTCAGCTGTTCTGCCAGGACACGTTATATTCCTTGAACAACTTAAAGCATTTAGTTAGGCTGCCTTTCCGTTTCTTCCTTATGTTATGCAGCACACATAGGGCAGAAAAGACATTTCTCAAGCCATCCAAAATAATAGCTTGCATCACACACCTAGCAAGAGAGATCAAGTTGCTCAGGATAAATTTAAATTATCTTTGTTGAAGTACACAGGCACAGATGGTGACAGAAATACTAGGAATTTACTCCATCACTCATTGCAAGTAATAGCTGTGTCAAGACAACCAATCTCTCATATACGAGGCCAATATTTTTAGGATACCCACCCAAGGTCTTAAGTGCAAACCTTCATGGATGATGAAGTTCATGAGTGCATTGCTTGAGCGTGCCAATAGCTGATTGTCTGCACGTGGTACTCATTAGGGAGTTTTAGGAAGTGCTTGGACAAATGTTAGTTGGCTCGCGTGCTCATGATTTTGCATGTGAACCGGAGCTTTTTTTTTTCTTTTTTTTTTGCTTTGAGCTAAAAATTCAGTCCCTCAGTAGATAAAATCTAGTGAGGTTAGTTCAGACTTTTGCAAGATGAAGAAACTCTCAGTGCCTAAGCACAGCCAGAATCCTCCTGACACTGAACTTGTGTATAAAACGTTGTCATTTTCAGGATGTACCAAAGCCCAGAGGAAATGGAAAGAAATGGGCAAGAAGAAAAGGCAAGGGAAAGCAAGCAGAAAAGAGGAGAGATTTGACAGTGAAAAACGAATTGCTATGTTAAGCATCTACTGATGGGAAATCAGTGTAATGATGTTATCTAACAGCATTGACTCATTACATTATCTACTTCCATGAAGTCCTGTGTGAACAGGAAAACCGAGAGACAAGACACCACACAATCAACATATAAAATTGCCGATGTACTTGATGCACTGCTAGAAGAGAGTATTTGATCTGCTGTGTGATTCAGGCTGTCATCATGCTCTCTGATCAATGCCCCATAGGGGACAGCCACCCGTTCACTGTCTTTTGTCACATGTGACAAAAAGGTTTGAGAAGCAGTGCCAGAGTTGGAGGTTGGGGCTCTGACTGTGGGTATCAGACACTCATGTTCGACAGCTTCCCCACTTTACACTTCTCTTGTGGCAAGTTGTTGCTGCTAAAGTACTTTGGGAGTTTGGGGAGTTCATTTTACATATGTAGCCTTCTGCCCACCAGATTGATATTGTACTCGGTCTTAGGATGTTTGTCTCTCACAAAACCATCCAAAGTCTCAGGATAGTATTGACTGCCTGGATTTCACTGATACTTAATGGATAGTTTTCCAAAACACACTTGCCAGACAAAAGCACAGGGCTGCTATGCTTCCCGGACAAAAACTTGTGACACTTAAAAGAAGTTTGAAGAACACAGAAGTTTTGAATATACTATAGCAGCATTTTAATAAAATGTTTTCAAAGCAAATCTGAATTCGTAAGAGGATTTTTTTGGGCTGAACTGCAAAATGGTGATTGTCATAAGAGTGCTTTTGAAAATGTTTTAGCAATTTCATCTTTGATTGACTCCCTGAGAGGAGCCATTTTTGTAAGAAGGGAAGGACACAAAAGATAAAACTCTTTGTGATCCCCTTGTGCTGTTGCATAACTCCAGCTTCTCACACAGCAATGGTGACGTGTCAAGTCACTGTGATGATGAAAAAGAACTGTTTTCTTCAGGGTTGATTCCAAGTTTTTCCAGATCTCCCAGGAGAAGACCAAGCTCTGGTATGATCTACTTCAGACAAAGCAATGCATGGTGTTCTTGTTGAAAGAAGTTTCTCAAAACATTCTAATAATCTTATGTTAAGACAGTTTTGTAGTTACTGGGAAGAGGAAAAAAAAAAGAGCAAACGAAGGCTCATGAACTTTCCTTGGAGTTTAAGAGCAGGACATGATTCACTGTCCTAAGACATTTGATTTAGTGTTTGGGTCTGTGCTTGGGCTAACATTTGACAGGGAACAGCATTTATTTTCTATCTGCTTTGCAAGGAAAGTTATGCTGCCAAATGGTTTTTAGAGCAATTTGCTATGCTGATGAAACAAAAATATTTTGGGCTTGAAGAGATTACGGAATGACATGTATACATGCTTTTACTTTATAGGAAAGCCACTTCTAAATGCTACCTAAGAAGCAGAGGGCTGAATTCTGATCTTCTTGAAATCCATGGCAAAGCTCACAGTGCCTTTAGTAAAATCAGATTTGGAAAAAAAAATGACAAATGAAATACATTTTTTCCCTTAATCTCTTTGATCCAAGTTTTAGAAGAGCCACTTCATGCCTAAACTGCCATCTCATGAAAAGGGTTTTTTTCCTACACACAAACTGGCTAGATTCCTTATGGTTGTTGCTTGTCTTTTCTTTTTCTCATGAAAGAGTTGGCTATTTTTCTTCACTATCAGCAGTGACCTGCAATCAGGACGTAATGACAGACTCTGGAGACAGGAAAACTTCTAAATGAAATAAACACAAGTTCTTCTTGGTCAAAAATAGACAAACATTAAGACGTGTCTTATATCTACACCAAACATCCTTGTGGTTATTAATAACTTCTTCTGTGGCCATGTTTTTGTCATTGGTTTTGGGCAGGGCTCACCATCTCAGTTCCCAGCACACTCTCAGATCCTCAGACAGAACCTGAGATGTGTGATGTGCTTCCTGGGACACTGAGGCTCACCCCATGATGGGCCAGAGGTTCACTTCTTCCTTGGAGAAGCATGGACATTCCTTCTGTTGGCCTTGTTTCCCATTAAAGGAGAATAGAGCAACAGAAGCACTGATATTAATGTTATAAACACAGAAACTAAGGAAGTTACTTACCTCAATCTCCAGACAATTTAAAAATAGATTTTAAGAATGTTCAAATTAACACTTTTGCCAACCCTTGAGCTAAATCAAAGCCCAGTGTTTTTAAAGTCAGGCATTTTCCTTTTTTCATTTATAAGCTTTTACTGACGGGAACAGGAAACCATGTTAGAAGCTGTTCTCGGTATGTGTACTGTTTGGAAAAAGGTGCCATAAAAAAACATTAGGGAGATTGCTCCCATAAAATTCTCCAGCCTACCACCTCAGACAGAAATATTTGAAGTGACTGACTTTGGTAAAAGCTTATTTGATGTAAAAATTTCACCTGCTTTTTCATCTGAATAGCATCACCAAGGAGCTATACAACCTTTCAGAGTGGCTCAATTACAGATAAGGAGGACAAAAGATTTGGGCCCTGATTCTGATTTCACTTCCAGCAGTTTCAGAGGGAACCAGCTCTGTCAAAGTCAGCAAAATCATTAAATTACAAACCCAGCATGGGGTTGGGGACAGACTCCTTGAATCCTGTGTGACCTGATCTAGGAGACCCTGCTCTGGCAGGGGGATTGGATGAGGTGATCTTTCAAGGTCCCTTACAGTCCCTAGCATTCTGTGATTCTGTGATAATCCTGTTAATAATTATTATTGCTGGCCTTTATTATTTTTGTTATGGCAGTTCCTTGGAGCATTTTAGATAAGGACCTTAAGTAACCGTCCCTTATCTAAGAGTTTGTAGCTACATGCCTGCTGCAGCATGCATCTCTGTAACTAAAGCAGACCTTATCACTTCCTGCCTGTGCTGGCTAAGCAAGAAAGGAAAAATCCTTATGGCGAGTGTACAAATATGTGTCACTGGGTGATTGAGTAGGTCTGTGAAGCAGCTGCAGTGTATTTCAAAAAAGGCAGAAACCTAGAGAAATAGGAGCTGTGAATGCAGGAGCCGCATGCAACACAACGAAATTTCATGACGAGGAAAGTGTGTACGTTGCCCGGTTGTCCTGTTGCAGACGTGTCACTTCACCTTACCAGCTGTGGTCCAGTTCATGGGCACATGACCTGACCAATCAAGCAGTCAATGCCTGACCAATGCATTAGTTTTGGGTGTTAGTATTTATAAATACGTATTATGATCTCTGCGTAACCCCTTGGATGACTGCTCTGAATATTGGGAGAAGCATGACTTTGTCAGTCTTCAGTTGTTAATTTAGCATTTAACGATGATCTGGATAGCTCTTGTTCAAGGTGCTTGCAGCTGCCTGGAAAGCTGGAAGAGTGGAGAAATCCACGACAGCAATAATCTGACAACCACAGAGCCAGTAAAACACCTTTCCTATCTCTGGAGTGGGGAAAGAGAAACGTGATGAACTTGCAAAATTGCAAATCATCAAACATATTTTATAAAACTGGACTAGAAGACATCTACGTCAGAGAAGTGCTTATATAGAAGTGTTTATGGTCCTATTATTATATTGTCAAGATCATGTGATTTATACTAAGAGAACCTGTATTCATGAGTGCATGAGCATCACTTGTTCACAGATGAGAGTTACCTTTGAACCAAGCTGGAACAGTTGCAGAAAAGAGATCGGTCAGAAGAGCAACCACACTTGAATGCCTGTTATTTGGTGAGAAAGGACTGGGAGAGACTGATAGATCCCCAGAAGAGAAGATGGTTCAATTTAGAGGCTGCCTGGCTCGCTTTCTGAAACATCTGTCAAAATTGGGCAGAAATATGCAAAACTGGGAGAGACCTTCATTGCAAGAAGGGCTGAAAAACTAGGATTTAAAGAAAAGGAAAGCAAAGTGTATTATGGTGTTGGAGAGAGCTAGGCAATGCATAAATGGTCTGATAGGTTATAACGGTCAGATCTGGCAGGGAGATGAACTCCTGGACCTAGGATGGCCCTTCTTTCCTTCACTTCTGCAGTTCTATATGGAGTCAGTGAAGCAAGACATATCCTTGCAGTCTATTAGCACTACAGAAATCTCTGAGTCCTGGCAGCCTGGAGAATACACCACTACTCCTTCCTGCAAGATTAACATAGAGATAACCTCTCCAGACTAACTGCCTATTTTACTTTAATTTCTAGTCCCAGAAAACACAGTGAACAAAGAAAAGTTACATTTGTATTGCATCTGGCCAGCAAGATACACAAAATATTGTCCACCCAAGTTTAAGTTCTCTTCAAGAGCCTTTTAAACCATATAGGCCTCCTACTACCTCCTACTTGTATAAGATAAAGAGAAGGTAAAGTGCCAACAGAAGACTAAAGCAGAAAATCTGGCCACAGCCTTAGTCTGTCTGGGCCCAACGGGCACTAACAGGTCATAATGTCCCTGCCCATCTCCCCTGGGGCTCTCCCCACCCTACCCAGGACCAGCCCAGGGCCATTAGTTCCTGCCCCAGCAAGGGCATACGATTCCAATCTCTAGCACCCCACAGCTCTGCCCAGCCATGGACTTGCTGAGCCAGGCTGACCCACAGACTGACATCTCAGCCTGGCCTATAGTGCTCACAGTCTTAGCAATTTCTGATTCTAAATATTAAGCATAAGTTATATACTCTTGCAGAGCTGTTGTCACCATTATATTGGAGGTGTCTTCAAATTATTTATCAGCACACTGTCCTTGTGTGTGCAGGAACTCTTGTCTCTGTTTCACAGAGAAGAAACATAGGCGTGGAGAGATTTGCTTATGATTTGAACCTAAATGTGGTGGGTGTTCATGTGGGCTTTTTCATCATGATGTCTTCCTTCTGAGAGGAGGAACCTACATGTGTTTATGCTCCACAAGAATATGTGCTTCTGGAGCTGGGGTCTTTGATTACAGGAGGATGTTAACCTGTCTTGCAGGTGAGTTGCTTCCATTCCTTGCCACCACTGTCATCTTCACATAATCTTATGATTCCCTCTGCTTCTGGACACACAGAGTTTAACTGTTCTTCCCATGGAAATAAGAGCTGAGGTGTCATAATGTATTGTTAAGCTATCAAAACATTTTGCCAATGTCAGATTCATTATTCTTTCAGCTGAGAGTTCATTAGTGCACATATGATCTGTTGCCTCTGCGAGGCGTAGGCCGGTCTTCAGGACAGTCAAAACAAACAGGCTGTGGCAGATAGTAAGTGCTTGAATTCTTAGAAAGGCTTTCCAAGTCATTGTGTACTTATGCTCTGACATGACTCAAAGACTATTCTGAGTGAAGGATATAATTTACAAAGTATTCAGTCCAGGTGGTTTAGCAGGTCATGTGCTTAGCTTGTAAAATAAATGGAGTCATAAATATTAATAAGTATCCTGAGTCCTCACCTAATAACACTGTGCTAGGAATGATTTTTCTGACTTTTTTGTTCTGGAGCCAGAGGCCTTTGGTGGAAGCAATCAGCTGGGTAGGGCAGGTAGGTTCTTTGGGGTACTGGGGACCCCAACACACTGATGGCATGCTTATGTTTACTGGCAGAACTTCCAGTTTGATGGCTGGTTCTTTGAAATTAATCTACATGTAGTAATCATCAAGATGCAAATCCTACCTAATACATTTGTCCCCCCAAAGTTTTACATTTCTTCTTGTTCAATGTGACATAAATTGTTTCCCAATGGTTGAATCTCTACTTTTTATATATACCATATCGTCTTGATGAATAAATCACTTGTATTTGAGGAAGTCTATAGGCAAGCATTAAATGTAACCTGGAACTTCACTGCCAAGTGCCTCTCTCAGTGCTTTCTGGATGCTTTAGATCCTCTGACATGATTCAGATGGATCTCTGTGGTGAGAGGACAAGGTGCTGGTTGCATAGCTCAGGCAAACTTCCAAACTCAGAGTGACTGACACCAATTGAAAACCTCATGTTTTCTTCAAAGGAAAAACAAAGATCTTAAATGTGATCCTATCCCTGAATAATGAAGCTCCCACCATTTTAGTTGTACTGCTGAAGTCCTGGGAGATGCCTCAGAGCATTTAAAAGACAATACCATGATTCAAGCCAAGGGAAGTATTGACCCAGTAAGGCCTGTGGAGTCCAGGCCTTTAATTGTTCTCTTCTCTCTAATTGCATGTGCAGGAGATTTCTGGTGATTTCCAGCTGTGGGCGCCCCCTGCATTTGCCTCAGCATCCATTGCAGTGTTAATATGGAAAGTCATTTGCTGGAAAATAATATGCAACAGTAATATTCTATATTTCATACAGAGTATAGAAATAATGTTCCATATTTTATAAGTATGTTTCTAAACCTCCCTCAAAGCTAAGCAGTTGTGCTTATTTTATGAAGTGGGGTGAGGAGGGTTGTGGAGGAATGAAGAGGCATGCCTGAGCTCACCCACTGACAGGGCTCCCATGAGCTGCCAACTACAGGCTCCCAGTCCTTGACCAGAGATAATTAATCTTATGAAATTTATGTTTTAGCCCTGTTTAGTGCTGGACTCTTAATTAACATTTCTGCTCTCTACCTAGGCAAGGTTGGAAGAAAGAAAGGAGGGGACAGGGCAATCATGTCTCAATGAGTTGACTTAAGAGTCATCTGAAAACACACAAGATGCTGTGAATTAGGCTGCTTTCCTGAGACAGGGGCACTGCTCCAAGACTTTGTCCCTATCTTCAAAACAGAGGAAGCACACTTGTGCCTGAGTCTGGGTGTCACAGACCTACACTGCTTTGGCCTGTCTGGGCAACAGACAAGCAAAAGTGAGAGGAGAAACAGGGTGGAGTTGTCTATACTAAAGTTTGCTCTCACATTGTGGGACAGAGACCAAGTTACCTCCTGCTGCTGAAGACTATAGTTTGGCTTTGTCTAGCTGCGCCTCTCAGGGCTTGTGCCCCTATCAAATCTACATCTTCACTGCTTCTCTTTGTAGCACTGGCACAAGCAAGGGGTGAAGCAAGCACTCACATCAGTGAATACAGACATTTTCACACTGTGAGAGCACATCTGGGATGGGCTTATGCCCCGGATCTGTGCTAGGCATTTCCTTTTTATGTGATGCTACAAGGCAAGCTATGCTGACACAAAGTAGAGCTGACTAGTGTTACACTCCCTACACAGCAGCAGACTTCAAAGGAGCAGAGCTGGCAATTTCTAAAATGCCTTGAAGAGTCCATGGGAAAGAGCTTAGCCAGCCAGAACGTCTCTCCTAATGGGCAGATTTTCAGAGAGCTTCATGGTGGAGGTTAAACACCAAAAAGATGCATGGAGTGCTTCTTCCTACTACACAAGAACTTGTCTCATTGGCATAGAGCTGGTCCAGACTGCACCAGTGGTCCTACTGGTGCCAGAACCTGCTGAATATTGCTGCATTGCTATGCTTTGCCACATGCTTCTTCCAGGTCACTCTCTCCCTGTCTGAATACACTTAAATATTGAAACCTTGGCCTGTGAAGCTTGCAGACATAAGAGCGAAAGGCTCAAAGGTATATACTTCTGGGAAGGCTTAGGAAAAAACTTGGTTATTTTCCCAATACAAGCCATCCTGATTTTGATTATGTTTTTCAGTATTATGGTTGCCACTGAAAAATAGTAGAAATATATTAATGGAAAATGATTTTTTCTTTAACGTTTCTTCCTAGAAATGTCCCTTTCTTTCCATTCTTCACTTAGTAAGAGTGATGGGATACTCTCTCTGTAACATCCCTTTCACAGCACTCTTCTCTGTGGAGGAAAGTAAAGCAACGACAAAACAAAGGACGTGTGATAGCAATTATGGTCTGACCTCCATAAACTTGGTCCTCAGGAGTGAGGTTGGACTAATGCTTTTTTTTGTATTATTGTGGGTGAACCTTCCTTCTCTTTTTTTTACGGATTCTGCCTTTTATGCCTTTGTTGTGATAATAAAAAAGTAAAATAAGAAGAATAAGAAGTACAAATTGGGGGAAAACCTATTATTTAAATTATATAATTGTATTAGTGTAGATAAATTTGCTTTTTGTATTTCCTACGTTCATTTGAAGTTACCTATAATCGCAAATGCCTTGTGTCTATTTTTCTGATTCAGGCCTGTCAGTGATTTGGGCTGCGAAGGGACAATCCCTTTAGTTGGGTTCCCTTAAGCCACTAGATGGTGCAACGAGACCTCGTTCCTTCAGAAGGCCACCTGCCACCAGATGGCACGGCTGGGAGCTCGGGAGCTCCCCGGGGTGCCTGGAAGTCCATCTTTCCATTCCAGCCATGACTGACAGCAGTTTGACACCACCCCGGGATCTGCTCCTGCACTGCCTAGTGTCCATCTGCTTTGGTATCCAGAGAATGACTCAGAAAATTTTATGCGGTGTTAGGGAAAATTTTCTTTGCACAGGGATAGTGGCATTTGTAGGTGGAGAGTTTAGAAGGAGTAGCACATGAGTAAAGTTTAGGAAGGAAAGAATAGCAAAATACTTGAGCTTTACATAGAAAAGTCCATCTGTTGTTAGTGTTAAAGCGGGAGGAGACAACAAAGATAATTTAGTGTGAGGCCCTGTGTTTACCCAATAGAGAGAGTGCAGATTTTAAGATGCTCCTAAAGCAATTCTTCTTTTAATCTTTCCTTTTTGACAAAAATATATACAATGTATTGAAGCATCTCAAATTTCTTAACTGTGGCCATATGAATGGGTAAACTGAGGCACAGAATTCTTAAAGACGTACAGCAGCTCAGGGGCAGAGCTAGAAACAGCAGCTGGGGCTGCTCACTCTGCAGTGGAGCTGGTCCCCCTGACTCTCTCCAATTCCTCTTCTGTTCTTCAGGAGGAGAAAAAGGGTTTCCACCAGTGGCAAATGGAGATTACTGCCCAAAGCAGGGACAGAGGAGGGGATGAAGTGCCAGTTTCTAAGGCAGACCCACCCAAACATATATGGGAGGCAGTCAAGGAAAGCTAAGGTGTTTGCAACCCTTGTTCATGCATAGGAAGGCCGAGAGTGGTGCAACTACTGCCCTCATAGCTGTGCGTGTCGCTGGGGAGAACCACTGGCTGGTGGAAAGAAAATATGATATAGAACTAGGAACCTTCTGCTCTAGTTTTCATTTCACATCACTTTGGATGAATGACCTAAAGCAAATTACAGCCTTCCTTGGCTTCGTTTGCCCTCATCCATTGAAGTGTGGTAACAATACCTTTGAGGACTGTGGCAAAGCCTAACACACTGTTTGTTCAGCATAGGATAAAAGATTTAATTAATACCAGAGGAGGGACTAGATTCTAATTCTTTGTTCTCAGAACTGATCTCTACAGGCCTTGTTAGCATTAGAAAATGAACATACATAACATCTCAGACAGAAAGACTTATTTTCAAGGTTTTCTGTCTTAAACTGCCAAAAAGTCACTAGACACACACACACGAAAGGATAGTAAGAAGGCAAAACAAACCACCACCCATCCCACTGATATTAAAATACTGGTCAAAACAAACCCCAACAATGCTGACTTCAGGGTGTGTTGGAAGATGTGGGGGCTCTTGGAAGTCATGTCACCAAGCATACCCTGTGTACAGCTGGTGAAGGATATGGGTAATCACTTCAGGAGTTCAATGAAAGGTGTTATCATTTCAGGACTAGGAACCGAGCAAGAAAGAAGAAAAAGCCTTCGGTAGTTTATTTTCTTTCAGCAATAATCATTCTTCAAATAAAGAAGTGGCAGGAGTTCACCTTTTCTGCTTTATGGAAATAGTTGAGAAACAAGAACAATGTAAGGTGGGCAGGATTCTGGCTACTCCAGGAGTTTTGTTTGGACCAGGAGTGCACTTGGAAGTGAGTCTCTTGCTTGTCCCCACTTGCTGCACTTGAATTTGCATCCCAGAGTGGGCACATGGAGCCCTGGGGAACTGCAGGATGCTCACCAGGAACATGCCTGAAGCACTTTCGTTGCTGATGACTGCTGGATTGACAGGAGCAAACCAAATCTAATCCCAAGTAAAACCCTGAAACACAGACAGTGTGGACAGAAGTGCTCATTGCCACCCTGCAGACCTGCTTCTACTGCACAGCTTTACTTGCTAAAGGAGACATGTAGTAACTCATGCTGAGGAGGAAACACCCAGGAAACTGTCCTGTGAAGGTGATTACGAATAGCGATATTCATCCTACCTAACTGGAGTGACTAGAGACAGAGACATGCAGTCTGAGTTGTGTCAAGACATATTCTGTCGTCGGAGGGGAGAAACAGGCATTTCCAGCCCACCTCTCAGAACTGATGAGGGAGGGAGCCCAGATATCTTCCTTCTTAATGGATGAAAACACATTAGACATTTCTGTTAACATATTCTAGCAACCAGCTACGCTGAGACCGTGATTTGATGTTGTAAAGTGGTGAGCAACGGTACCATGGCACTTAAGGTCTTGCTCCTGCCTTGCCTTCTCCTCCTTTTCCCTTCCATCCCCTAGCTCTTCCAGCCCGTCTGTGCCCAACGGTACCTCACCCTGCTTGTCTCGTCACTTCTGCTTGTGTGGCTGAGCTGGGAGCCAAATTAGGGAACAGATCAGGTTGAACAATAACCTGAATGTGCAAGTTTTGTTTTCAAGCAGATCAATTTCCCCATCTATTTCACACCATGCCCATGAAAACAGCTAGAGGGTTGGATGTTCTCACCATTATTCTTTAAAGCTGTTCTCACCACTGAGCACTTCTAAATGTCACATAGCAGCCTGGCAGTAACGATGTCTCCACTCAGATTTCGTACTGAAATAGCATCCCTGAGATAGCCATCTCAATGCACACAGTGCCATTTTTCTGCTTTGGAGTCTGGGCCTTTGTTGGAACCTCCAAACACCATTTTTGCTTTCTGAGTTATCTCTGACACAAAATCAGCCATTTCCATCCCACTGCAAGCAGTGATTTTCCTGTTCTGTAGCCAGTCAATATTTGAATAGGCAAGGTGGTGGGTATTTCAAAGGACAGATAATCTTCTGCTTGTTCTTTTCCAACCTTGCTCATACTTGGCCCAGACTTTTGCTTAAATGTCGCTGGTTCTCTTATTATTAATATTTTGAGTGGAATTTAAGTTGCAATGGTAGAGGCCATGGGGCCTGAATCATTCCAGCTTGTAGCCTTGGTGGCATGGCTGATAATAACTGCATGAGGCAGATCTGATGTAAATACACAAAATGTCAGCTCCTGCACCACAGCCCCATTCTGGAATAACACTGACCTTGCCACTCCTTTAAATGCTGCTCTGGCCACTGAACTTTCTCTGCCCTGAATGCAGGAGGAAGTACAAGACATGAGGAAATATAATGGCTGCCAGCAATGGTAATAAATACATTGTGGATGGCTCTGTTGAAATTGGGAAGGGACAGGAGATGTTAACCAGCGATGACATGCTCTGAAGTGTCATTCCCAGGCCACGGAGTAGAGTGTGTGACCGTGGGGTACCTGTCTGAGAGGAGGGGGGAGCATGGGCGCAGATCGCCACGGATGGCCCCGTGCGTGCTGCCTCTTTCTCCTTCCCCGCAGCCTGCCAGCGCTGTATGTTGGCAGAGGCTTCTCTGTGTTTGCTTTGGAAGGAGGGGACAGGGCAGGTGCTGAGAGTGCAGAGCAAACACAGCAGCCATTGTGCCTGCCCCCCTTGCCTGTCCTCCCCACCTGCCTTCTCCCCTCTCCCCCTGTCCTAATCTCACATTGGTTCAGAAAGAAATCCGGGCAGAAATGAATGTTGCCTAGAGCGGTGTGAACTCACCAGCAAAGGCTTCAGAGAGAGATGGAGACCGGGGCAACATGAGTGCTGTGCCGATTGGGCTGCTGTGTGGATACACACCTGCACAGAAGGGTGGAAACCAGCCCAAATTCACCTCCCCAACAGATGTATCACTCTGGGCTTCATCAACATCCTCAGGCCATATCTGTGACTCTGTGACTTGAAGCTGCACCAGGCCATATTTTCCCAGGCAGTGGTTATTGTCAGATAAGAGTAAGAGAAAACAGAAGCTCTGTTCATACACAGAGGGAGATGATGGCTGTACATGAACAGAGAATAAGTCCAAGTATTAATCTTGCTATTTCCCCAATGCATGTTGTGTCTTTTGTTAGAAAGGAATGACTGGAAATCACTAAGAAAAGGTTCGAGAGTTAGACCAGAGCAAGTAAATTGTTTTGATGAATATCTGTTAACATTTGTCAAGTAATTTGTTTTGAACAAACACAAATTTTAAAAAGAGCAAGATCTGTTCCCTAAAGGTACCATTTGAACACCTGTCATCAAAGTATTGTGCTTGAAATAGTATCATATATCCATAGACAATTCCTGGCAAAGGCTTTTGTGACCCAGAAAGGAAATGTTTAACATTTAAAAGGTTTCTTTCCTTCTGTTTATTGATCTCCTCTGCACTCTTCAGACCCTGTTCTCTTTCTGGTTCAAGGTCTGTATATAGAACTGACAAATAGAAACAGAAGCATGTTATCTGTGTAATCAAATAGAACAAAATCACATAGAAAAGAGTTTCTAATACTATCAGCTGCTTACACAGAATGGCTTGTTGTCTCATAAAGAAATTCAAATCATTACAATATTTGATAAACACCAAGAAGGTGTGCTTTGCTTGTGCAATATCCCCAAGCAGAGGTTGCAGCTACAGAATATTGCTCTTGCTTTTGTAAACTTTTTAAATACAGCACTGCTAAATGGTTAATAGAAGTGCTGTCATGACTTGGGTAGTCATGTCTGGTCTGCAATGGAACAAACTGCTCAGCTCGGTGCTGCCTAATAAGAGGGTGTTGCTAACAGCAATGATAAATCCCTATTGACGTATTTGTATCCATATGGAGGTAGCTTGCAGCCCCAACCCAGGACTAGAAGTCCTTTATGCTGTGCACTGCATAACTAAGTAATATAAAGGTAATGCCTGCCCCAAATAGCATATAATCCATACCAAACAGAAGAGAGGCAGGGAGAGCCGCCTTAAGGGACACAAGGGAGAAAATTACATCATCTAACGATCAAGCAGGCAGTAATTTCTACCTGCCAGCCATCCATCTGCTTGCCAAGAATTTTGTGCCCGTCATAGGCTGAAGGAGGATAACAAAGTTTCTTTCATTCTTCTTTGGAGAATGCTTTTGGTGTCAAGAATAACTTAAAAGCATTAACAAAGTCTGAGTGTCAGTAGCAGAGCGGAAGCATCCTGGTAGCACAGAAGTGCCCAAAGACACACCTTCAGCCAGGCTCTGTGTTTGTTTGTAGCAGTGTGGTTTACTTTGGTATTCATGGATGCAGCCACTGCACTTTCTAGCAGGTGCAGTAAATGCAATTAGTTGCTATGGGTATTGATCCTGCCTTAGAGTCTAACTTTGAAGTGGTTTGGGGTTGTCTGAAAATCAAAGAAGTAGCATGATGCTTTGCCTTAACTATGATTGCAAATTACTTCTTTTATCCTTGATTTTTCCCTTTATTACTTTGCTTTCTCTCTTTTATTTATTCTTGTGAAAAGAGGGTCTATGCAAATATTGTGATTTGAAAATATAGGCAATGGAGGTAGCCAATTGAAAGCTCCTTTCATGTAGATGCAGGCTCTAGCAGAAGTAAATTAGAGGCAATTTTTTGCAAAAAGTGGAAGTTGGAGTACCTGATGTTTTTTGATGAAGAGAAAGCACATGAGAAGCAAAACATAATATTTAATGATAGGTGAAAATACAGGGATGCTCAAGCTACATTTGAATTCAGAGTGAGACTGGGAAAAGTCTGGAATTCAGAAGATTTCCAGCTCATGAGAAAAACAAGGGCTCTTTACAAATACGTAGATGTGAGTTTTGAATTTCCAGAACTCCTGAAATTTACAGGAGCTTGATTCTCAGATCCCTGGCTTGAGTTTCCTCTCTCTGAAAGTACATGAGATCTGCTACAATACACTCACGTGACAATCTAAGAAGATACAAGAAGGAAAAATTTTTCTAGAATATCAGAGGTGTACTTGTTAGGTTAATGGAAGAGAAGAGGCAGTGCTCTGTGAGATAATTCTGCATCTGAAAACTGCATTGAACTACAAGGCCTGCATTTGAATGACTGCAATCCAAACAAAATATTATTTCACTATAGCCAGATGGCTGGCAGTGTGTTGTTTAATATTTAACACAAAACATAGCAGAAGGATGTGAGGGCTCTTGAAGTTACAAAGAGGGAAAGAACTTCCAGTGTTAAACCTGGGCCTGATCTATGGTCCTCGAGAAAAAGAGGAAAGCCTCTTCAGACATGATGCTACTTCAGATTTTGTCTGCTGTAGATCTGTAGTAGACAATCAGTGGTGTCCATTAGATAGAAAACTGGATAGAGGAACTTTGGAGATACAAACAAAGTTGTGTACATTACATTTTAAAAATCAATATTTAATTTTGGAAATTTGTTAGTTACAGATATACAGTGTTGAACAACTACATTCTGTTAATATTTTTCTGCTTCATATTTTTTATCAGAAGCTTTTTCTTACAGTGATTGTTCACAGTGCACTATTCCAAATATCCTTCATTTCCCAAAGGATTTTTAATGACACTACCAGGAAAAGTTATTGGGAAACACATCATCACACATAAGGCAATTAACACCTTCATCAGTTCTTCACCTTCTTTACTGTAGGCAATCTAGCTTATTAATTACAGTTACTGTTACAGATGTAATATGCAGCTTTCAGTTGATATATCTAACCTGGATTCCTCATGAAAAAGGCACAGAAAGAGAAGGAAATAATGAATGAAGATATGCACTCCTGTGAAAATCCAGAACCCTTTTTCCCCATGTCAGGAACTTAAGTAATGGACTAGACCAGACTAGCAGAGCAGATATTCAACTTTTGTACAAGTCAGCATGCTGTTCTGTCCATTTCCATTTAAATCCAGCGTATGCCCTCAAAATGGAAAAAATGAGATTTATGCTTTAAATCACCATAGAACTGTGTGAGGCACCTGTAGCACCTGGATTTCATCCCACTAATTGTAGTCATTCCTGAAAATTCAAAGCCCGCTTTCCTTATGTAACAATTTCCTTTGATAAAAAACAAACAAATGTGGCCTGTAAACCTGCGAGTGCTTATCCATAAAGCTATTCTTGTCCATAACGTCACACATATGATAAGACACCCTAGAAGCTAAAATTCGAGCAAGTGCGTGCAAGTATTTCCTGGCATAGAGCCATAAAGCTCAGTAAAGGTCCTGAAAGTTGAAGGGAAGAGGTTATGAAAATGGCTGTCCCTTAATTCAACTGGATGAAGCAAACAAACCTTTGGAAAATGAAAATGAGAAGATCAGATAATGAATAACTGTGAAGGCTCATTAGAACTTAGACGTGCTCCCCTCAAATATAATTATGCTTAATATGATTTCATCAAATGTCACTGAAGAGCTGGAAACTCATAATGATGAAAGACTTTTCGCTCCTTTTGCCCTTCAGTGAGAAGGCCTCATCAGAGGCCTCATCACTATTTATAAATAGTGACAATGACTGACGCTTCCTGCAGGGAAAATCTGGCGACTGGAAAAGGTGGATGTTTAATCTAAAACACAGCCTGGCCAGCATCATGCTCTGGGTGTGAGATGGAGCGTTTCGGCTCCACGCTGCATCACTCAGCCACGGTGCCTGCACCCCACACACCCGCAGAAAGCTGCTGCAGCCTGGATCTTTCTCCAGCATCCTCTTGTTAGCCCTAGATGGTTTGCAGCTTGACCTACTGTACCCGGCACATGAGATGCTGGAGCAGCAGAGGAACAGCGATGATGCGCATGCCTCTTTTAACATGCTGCTGGCAGGCACTCAAACAGGTAGGATCTCCAATGGTGCTCAGAGGTGGGTAGGTAGGTCATTTCCACTCACATCTCATGTATCAGGGTGCTAAACATTTGTCAGAGCTGAGTAACTGTGGAACTTCCCTCCCCTGAAACATTTAACCTTTCCAGTGATTTACTAACCTGCATTGCATCAAAACAAAAGCAGAGGAACTTGAGTGGCTTATGACCATGGAAGAGATGGCCCCAAATATTTCAAATGTAATTGGCTTTGTTCACACTGAAAACCTGAAGGGTAAATTATAGAAGGCTATATAGGTTATATAAAGTTATATATAAAGCCAGGATTGTATGACAAAGAACACACTCCATGTCACAGAATCCTAATTTTACATAACATCTCTCTTTCCTTCTCAGAAAGGGAAAAATGCTATATAGTAAAAGTTTAATACCACTGATGCCATGCACAGAGGAATCCCTTCACTCCCTTTGTAGAAACTCTCTCCTACTCACAGGCTTGTCCCTGGATAAAGATGAATGTACTGTAGGTTTTTAAATGCAGCATTCAGCAAATCACATTTTTCCATTTCATGGCTTCTGTGGTCTTATCTATCATGTTGCATTCTGCTATATTAAAGAACAAAATCTCCAGTTGCTAAACGAAGCTTTTTTAAGGCTTTCAGGGAAAGCTCTGGGTTCAGCTTAGTTTTTAAAGTTCATGACTTCCCAGCTTGAAAAAATGCATCTTTCGACTCAGCAGTAGCCTCATTATTTAGAGTTAACTTTTCAACATCAGAAGGCTGAATTGCCCCCTTCCCTGACTCTGTGAAGAAGCTTGGTACTGCTATTTGGCTCCCAGTGACTGAGCGGAGTCTCAACTGGGAGATGCTGCGAACTTCCCTCTCCATGAGGGCCCCTGCTCAACTCTTTTCCCATGGGCTGATAGCATTTTTCTCACCGATACCACTTGCTTCACACCTACAAACACACCTTTCCTACATGCTAGACACAACCAGACAAGATTTCTTGCCATTATATCTGTTATTTACTGGTTTGTTAACCATCTGCCACCATGCCAACCTCACTCAGTTATGTTAGTAGCAATATTTGAATACACTGGCAAAAAGAAAGGCATGTAAGAAAGTACAAGTGCAAGAAAGCATTTTATTGAACTGCTTTCTTCTGGAAGATTCGTGGAAATCCTCTAGCCCATGTACTGTTGAGAGCTCATCTTAGAGTTTCCGTGGGCCTGAGAAGATGTCACTGAGAGCATATTTAACACCCCAGGGAAAGATTTGGTCCTTAAAAGAGGAATCTCACATGAAAATGTGCAGCCAACAGCCAGAACTTTCTTCACTGCTTGGAGCCTTACTGAATTCATTTAATAGAGTTTCTGCTCAGCCAGCATCAGTGTTCATTAATATTTTTACTCTTTCTGTCCCCATGGAGAGTATCAATAAAGACATCAGGGAAAGCTGGGTCAAATATGCTGCAACATAAAAATGTTGTTGCGATGCATACATTACATGAGGTTTCACATCTCTTTGTTAAGTAGGGTTAAAAATAAAACTACAGAGCACACTTTATATAGAAAATGTACCCACACATATGTATATGTATGCTTATATATATAGAAGTGGCATTACATATCCACGCTTATGGACCCCCACATGTACTATGCTAAATTACCTGTCACATTAAGACTGCACAAGGCTACAAAAGCTCAAAACACTGGGAAAAAAAAGGAAGTAGCACAGCCAGTTTTGATGGCTTACAACATGAAATGGTAACCTTTGTTTTTCAGTTATGTCAGCCCAGGCCAGACATCATGGGTATGGGCAAACCCTGTTATAGCTAATGGAAATATACCCCTTAGCAGCACCAATTTATTATCTTTTCAGTTTGTGCTCCTATAAAGCAAAAAAAAGAAGGAGCAAAGCAGGCTTTATGCTAAGGGAAATGCAATTGTAAATCTGAATGCAGGGAACCTGTTTTGGGCACTGATCAGGAAAGAATCATTTGCTCAGTGTTTTGGGGGTCATTAGTCTGTAAAATAGTGCAGTGCAATCCAGCACAGTCTAAGTTTGCCAGTGATGATGGTTCTCATAGAGCTAATTAGCCCCTCTGAAAATTCTCCTTGATCCCTTCTGGATTTCTTTCTGAAAAACTTCAGAAAGTCAGTATAAAAATTCCTCTTACAGCTTACATCTCCAGTTCACTCTGTATTTTTCAGTGTAGGACCAGGAAGAGTATCACAATCTTGAAGATTATTCACAGCTCGCTACACTTGTAAATACATACGCTATTTTGATCTTTCATATTGCTGCCATTAATAAAAAAAAAAAAAAAAAAAAAGTGAAGGATTTGTCCTGCTTTGACTTTCTGATTATAAAGTCAATGCCAAAGAAAAGAGGATGTGTAAGAATGTCAGCATTTGAACCTTCAGGTCCAGGCTGTAAGTGCTACCAAGCACGTGAACATTAGCCATGAAAACACCATGGATTTCAGTGGACCTTCAGGGAAACCAGAGTTGTACACCAGAGTCCTATCTTCTTCTGTTTCCTTCACTTCTTACTTCATTTCCCACGTCACCCCCTATCCTGCCATGTTTGCAATGTCCATCATTTACTTCTGCTACCTCAAAGGCATTCTGTGAACAACCAGTATGAAGACACCCTCTGACAACCGCAGCCCAGACGCGCTATCTGAGATCAAGTCCTGTACTCGTCTTACAAACTCAGACTCTCCCAATGATTTTCTTAGCGACTGACAATATGTTTTCTCTTTGGCTGAGCAGTACCATCAAGCAGCTGCAAAAAATTAGAGGCTGTGAAATCTCGGTATTGTTTCCCTCTGCCAGTGGTAAGGATCTGTTGGAGCTCCGTTCCCTTCCAAATGTGCAAACTGTGCTCCCCAGGAATACTCCAGCTAACTCTGCTCTAACCAGCCACTGTTGGATTATTTCTAGGCATTAAAAAGATTTTCTTCAAACAAACACATTTAGGATTTTCTAATAGCAATTTAAACCTAATCTGAGAATGTCTGGAAATGGAAAATGACTTCTACATGCTGGGGATAGTGTTCCATTACCAGTAATTTATTGTCTTTAAGAGCATCGCTGGAACATTTATTGACACAACAAAACACAGACATTTCTGGTTTATTGCAAAATCTCATTGCACTGAGCCATTTGTGACTAAGCACAGCAGCGTCATTTTTATTTCCAGGCAGGGCTTCCTATTTTTCCAAGTGTATTTAGACTCATATGAAGATTGTATGATCCAAGGGGCAAAAAAGATCTCCTGTTGAAAACAAATGCAAAAACACAGGCACTTTTGGTGTAAGAAAATCAAATAAGATTTTTAAAAACTAATTTGGCTGAAGAAATTTACTACAGCATTTCCAGCAGTGTATGCAGGTATCTAAGAGATTATGACAGATTTGATGAAGCAAAGAATTTCAGTCATTCTAGATAAAAATCCTATTTCTGTTAAGACAGATATTCCTGAGAAATATAACTTCTATTAAAAGGTTACACAAAAGAGCACTGTTTAGAGAGCAAATTAAAAAAAAAAAAAAAAATCAAATACTTATTATTGCTAGCAACTTTTAGGATCCAGTCCTGCAAAGTCATATCTTGAAGTCAGGGATTATACACATGAGCAACTGTTAGGGCTGTCAAAGTATTAGAGTAGAAATCTTCCCTTTATTTCATCCACCAGCAATAAGTCAGGGAATAAGTCCATGGATGGTCGTAAGCTTCTTTAGATGCCCTACAACAACCAAGTTTTTGTTCCAGATGTCTAAGGAGATCCTGAGAATAGTGACACTGAGCTGAGAGGTGAAGCTCACACACCTCACATTTCACTGGTATTTTATCGCAATATTTAGAACAAACTCCGAACCAAATTTTGTAAGAATTCAGAGCTGTCCAATGTCAATTTTTAACCTTCAGATCCTTCAGTCATGTGTATTTATATTGAATGTATTTATTTCTTAGTATCTTTGACCAAACCATCCTTCAACCTGACATCTATCATCTTTAGAAGGGAAACTCACTGACCATGTAGTTTGTCTGGGAGAGCTACATGGCCCTTCCCTGAGTATTTAGGGAGCCCACAAAAAAAAGAGGAAGGTGACACAAACCTCTCAACTTCTTCTGCCATCTCACCTTTCTCATATGACCAGGGTATTTTATTTAAGGGCCTTATCCTTCTGAAAAACTATGGCGGTTCCCTCTAAGGCATTTATATATATCATATTGCATACAGGTCTGAAGAGATTTTATTTATGCCAGCATTATAAATAAGGCCACACAAAAGCTTTTCATCTCCCAGCTAATCTAGTATCTTTGTTCCTCCATTACAGTTGTTTGTTTTCTCACAAGCTCTGAATGTTTCTTTGTGCTCTTATCCCGTAATTATTTCATTAGGATCCATAAGGCTGTTGCATCAGCACAGCACATTCAGCCCAGGTGTTGCAAAAATTATAGTCTACGGGAAGCGATCGCAGCATTCAGCAGCCTGCAGGTCACGCCTGCTCTGTGTGGTTGGCTTGTTTCTCATTATGAATTTTCCACAGGGTTTAATCCAGGATAATATATTTAGATGTAGGTCTGGCAGGCAATTCAAGGGTTTTAGAGTGGATTCACTTTCCTGGATGGACGGGATTTGCTCTCAAATGTTAATGAGGCAGGCCAACTTTCTGGAGCCACTTCCACTAATGATGATTGTGTATTTGGTGGATGCTACTATAATACCATAATTCTTAAACATGGCAAATTAAACCTTGTTTTATTTTATTGTCATTCAACTTGTCCTTTGGAAAGACAAAGTTACAGTTTGGTTTAGACTTTTTACACAAGCAGAAGCCACCTATGTTAAAGCTGTGTTAAAGAACAAGAAATGATTCCACAAGAAGTCCCAAGCACCCCACTGCTCAATGTGGCAGCCCTGAAATGACTGCTGTGCCCTTGTGATATGGTGTGCCATCAGATGCTGACAATGCCCACCCACCACATGGGAACTGGAGGTCCGTTTACAATAGTGCAGGGATATGGCTGAGTCAGCCAGCAGGTCCTGAAACAGTTCATCTTGGTCATGCTGGAGGATTTTGCAGTGAACAAACTGTCAGGGAAAAATCAAGCATGACAAATCCCAGACAGGAGGACCCCAATAACCATCTGGCAAAGAGTTTTACTAAGCTAGGACCCCTGGTAAAGCTTTCAGGGTCTTGCAACCACTATGCTTTATCATGATGGCCCGGCAACTGAACTGAAATGCAGCCAAGAGGTAGAAGTGCTTCTTCACATGTTTCACCTGTCTTTCACTCTTTCTTTGCACATCTTTCTCTGGGATAAATGAGGGTTTGCAGACCTGTGGGAGGTATGGAGGCATCTCTTCACCTCTGGCAGTTCCAAAGCTGTGCAGCAATAGGAGAGCCTCTCCTGGCCATCAGCTATTTCCTCCTATCGGAGGCAAATGTTTCACATAACACCCTTCGCTGATTGCTGAGTTATATCTTGAATGTATAGAGATAATTGGGTTGAGTTCAAGCAGGGTATTCCCTATAACTGATGCAGGACCTGGCAAAAGCATTCTCCTGCCCAGCTGTCCTGCTTTATATGTTTCCAACTCTGCAGTTCTACTTTGTGAACTTTTTTGACTTTGTGACTGTCGCTCTCTCTGAGCATTTCCTTTCTTCTGCCAACAACCCAGCTGATGGTGAATGCATATCCTACTTCACGCTTGCCTTATGTCACTTTTGGGATCTTTCATTCTCGAGCACACATCTTTGGTCAGTTTTGCAAAGCTAATTGGTGCCAAGGCAGGCACTGTGTTATGTGCCAGCAGACAGAAGAGGTTGAATCCACTTTCTGATGTAGAGCTATGTTGTGGCAGGGGGTTTACGAAGTGCGTGAAAGCTGGCTAATCTTTTAACCAGACAAATGTTAAAGGTGAACCACTACTTAAACCAAATTGACCTTAAAGCTTCCTGTACACTCTGAGTTACTGCACAGCCTGATGCTGGGCTAAAAAAGCAGGAAGATACTTGCCTCTAAAGGCCAGCCGTTGAAGGAAAAGCTATTCCTTCCTTTCCTCACAACCTGCTCACCCTCTGCTTTGCCTTCAGACTTCCCAGGGCATGTGGCTTGTGCCCCATTACCTGAGTAACTGATGCATAGCAGCATCTTACATGCACATACATCTAACATAGCATGTATACGCACACACAATCATTTATGTGCATATGTCTGTGTGTGTATAAACACAAACGCATACCACATTCTCATTCCTAATTGTATTTCTTTAACATATGGATTTCACCATTTGTGCCTGGAGGGGACTGTGTTTTCTTGCACAGCCACCTAAAAGGTACCAGTTTCAAAAGACGTGTAAGCGGTCAATATAAACACAATCTACATGCAATGACTGAATTCCTCTAAGCTCCAGGGATAGGAAAGATTTTTTGTCAGATGCCTTTTAGCTTCAGACAGATTTCTGAAGAAAATAATTAGGTTTGTAAAACTGAGGCCAGCATGTCTTCCCATTGATCACGAAGCTAACAGTGGGTTGCCCTCAGGGCTGTGTTCACTGCAAACAGAATACCAGCTTGGAAAGAACAGGCACAACAAGGTGTTATTTAGCCTAGTTATTTTCCAGCTTTTAATGTGCTTAGCAGACCCTCTTTTCTTGTCAGAGCAATGAAATGTGTCAGAGCGAGACCTCACCATCACTAACCTGTGGTCAGTAATACCAGAGTGGTTAGACAAAGCCTACCACAGAAAACGCTAAAAATAGCTTCCCTGGCCATCTTGCAGCATGATGGCTCTCCTGACAGATCCCGAGGACAGTCCCATTAAAAACCCAGCACCATGTAGCTTTTGGTAGTGCTTGCTCTCAGGAAGGAAAAATCTTTTGGCTGCAAAAAGCCAGCAGAAATGATGATGTTCTGGGGTGTGGGACCCAAGGGGACTGCCCTTCCCTCCTCTCGTGTCCCAGACAGGCAATAGTGATGAAGCACTGGAAGACAGGAGGAGAAATCAGGGCCAGTGCTGATATTTGAGCCCTCCTTCATCACTTTTGGGTTTCTTTAGGTTACATTTTCAAACAAGTCTAAAAGGCAAGGATATACACCTGAAGCATACTAGAAAACCATTGTACTGATCAAGAATTACTGACATCTATTTTGCCATTACAATAGCTACTGTACCTGTATGTAGCTAAATATTTTCCTGTATATGGCAAGATATTGTTTTCAGGCTATAACATGCTAGCTTAAGAATTACAGGCTATATGTTTTCTTCAGGAGTTTACATCGGGAGCAGGCTAAGTGGTGATTTTCTACTCAATCACTTCCCCAACTACAGAATAGCCAAATGTTTTTTCTAACGTGAGTGGCAAAAGAGTTTAAAAAGTGAACTTTATAGGAGGGATGTTGTCCTGTAGAATAAAATATTATAGTTCTGAAACACTCTGAGAATTTAAAACCGTCATTAAACTCTTACAATTCTGTTGCCCAACCATATAATATTTTGGGGTTTTAATTTTTTTCCACTGTGAATGATACAAAGAAAATCTGAAGGGACGGCACCTCAAACTGCTGCTGCTACTTTGGGTCAAGACTATATGTCAACAGTATTTTACAATAAGTGTCCTAACTGAAAAACTTTGCTTTTTAACAGGTTAAATTATTTATTCCATAGATACAGCCTATGCCATTATAGTCCGGGATTTTCTCCACGACACATCTATGTAAGTCTCCTGATGTCTATCACTTCCCATAAGCTTTATGACAAAGCATCACCTATTTATCTTCATCTCTCCTTCTACTCCCCTTCCACTACAGCCTTCCTACAGCTCTAAAAAATGCCTGCACCTCCTGCCACGGTTACCTGGTGCATGGGAAAATGGCTGCCCTGTGTTCCTACATTAAAATTAACATTGTTGTTTCTGTGCAAAGAGGAGCAAGTCACATTTTACCAGAGACACGTGAGCTGTGTAATAGCTGTTTTTCTCCTCTACCCCTTTCTCAGCCCTGAGTCTTTTTAGCTTTAGAGATGAACGCCCCATAGTCTCAGACCATGGTGTCACACACACCTGTGATACATGTTAACCCATAATATTTAGCATTATAGATTAATTGATAAGTGATCCCCTTAAAAGCAAAATTTCTGCTTTTTTCCTCTCTCCTCTGAACATCACATGCCACAGTGAACAATAATAAATAATAAAAACAATAAACATACACATTCACACATATACTTACTGTAGGCTATATAGCAGAAGTTTAAAATACAATGCATATCCTCAATGCCTGGAGAAGAGGAGATGCATTATTCAGTGGAACTAACTACCACACAGTCTTACTACAGAGTAATTAGTAGCATGACTCTCAGGCACAAAGAAAAATGTCTTGAAAGAGCTACAAAGGTTGAAAAAGCTGACTAAGTATATTACTTATTTTTAGCAAAACTTAAGCTGCCAGGTATGTCTTCCAACTTAAATTGTAAGAATTATTTATAGCAGGAATTTTCCCCAATAGCAATAACCACAAATGATTAATTCATACAGAAAGCTAAGATAATTATGAATTATTGCAAATTAAACTCCACTACTAAAAATAAATGTAAATCTTAAAAAGAGACAGCTTTAGCAGGGATTACTTTTCCCAGAGAAGCCAGAAAGGTAGTGCATTTCTCAGCCTGGATGGTGAGAACCAGAAGGATCTTCTTCTAAATTTTGGCAGTTAAGGACCCCATAGGCAAACCAGCAAAATGTCACTTCTCCCCAGTGCTTGTAATAACAGCGTGCTGCTTCCCACGATGGCATCCAGGACATCTTGCCATAGAGGAATTTTCACCTGAGGTCAAAATTTTGACTGCTAATAAGTACTATTCTCCAACATTGTTTCCAGACTGGTGATCATTTGCAGTGTCATTCCCTGTGCGTTTATGGCTATTTTATTCGTCTGCATCGCTCACTTGGATACACAGGCTCTAAAGCACCGCAGGGGTGATTCAGGAGAGTCTGCCACTCAATCTGCCAAAGCCTGGGAGTCAGATACCACAGTAGAACGTTAGTTTTCATTACCCATTTTATGATGCCCTGTGCCTTTAAGCCTATGCCCTAATGCCTTAGGGGTGTTTCACTCAGAGGGGAGTGTTTACAAGTCCTCAAAATTTTGATATTTAAATAAATATATGCTTTTGGAACTCATTTCAGAGTTTATAATTATTTCTTGTTAAAAATTAATAAAGTGATAATATTATTAAATTTGAGTATAATAAGCACGTATATACTTTAAAGGATACTTAAAGCAAATAAAATGTAGAGACTTAAGATATGGAACTGATCATCATTTTTCAAAGCATGAAATTTTGCTCAGCTGTTCTGTTAAAAGCTCAAATTACAACTGGAAGAAATCCCATGGCTTTTCTTCCCTCCTTTTTGACCAATCTTAATTAACAATTGTGTAATAGTAAATAGTTCAATCTGAAACCAAATCATCAACATCTTCCCAAAAGTAATTGTTGACTTGGCTGTGGTCCTTTTCCTTTTCTGCTTGTTCTTCAGTAGGCACAAAGATCGCTGATTAAAGATAAATAAATATTGGTGAAGGAATCCTTATTTGTCTGAATCCAGCTTACACCTGCAGAGCAGCAAACTTACCAGGTTCTTGACCTGCTCACTTCCTAGAGGTAACCATGATTTCATTAGCTAGATTAGTAAAGCAATAGCATCCGTGCTCGAGTAGGCAACTTTGCATGCCAATAAATGTATTCAGATGCTCTCATGCTTATCCATGGTAATAGTACAGGCAAGATTTTGCATATATATTTTAGCGTTATTTATGGAAAAATCAATTGGCTGAAGGCAAGAGAATCCAGGACAGTACAAAAGAGGAGTGGTGAAAACTCCAGCAAAGCAAAGTGGCCAGATGCAGTCAGTGTGAGTGTCAGCATCACAGCAACAGACAGATGAAGAGGAGAAATATTCTAGGAGAAAGGACTGGGAGGGGAGCAAGCGGGAAGGAGAGATTCACCTTGTCATGTAGATGATACAGAGAGAGAAGCAAGTTGCTTCTACAATCATGTCCCCCAGAAATGGTTGGAAATGCATCTTAAGTCTCCCCACATCTGCTTTCTGACAGGTGACAGAGACAAGCACCGCTGTCGGTTAACTCTCCTGTGTGCTGCTGTGAATACAAAATACCTAAGCCCAAGTTTTCCTGATAGAATATTGCTACTGACATTTCAGTGACATACATCCCATATTAATGCTGCTAACCAGAACTGGGGTTCCCCTTCTCCTTCTGCATTCCACACAATTTCTCAACAAGACAATGTAATTTGCTGTCTAAGTGCCTTCAGGATCTAATACTTGGAAGATGAAACACTCCTCCCCAGTCCAGTCCAGTAGATCATACTTTTCTCTTTTCTCTGAGTACAGAAGCAGAAGCTGTGTTTTGGAAATTCAATTTCAAACATGAATGTGGCCAACTATTGCTGGTTAGAAAAGTCTGGAAAAGACAAGCCATTTATAAGCTGTTGTTCAAGAAACAATAGCTTATTAATAGCCTTGGGTGATACTTGTCATTATCTGCGTAACAGGTTGTATAGAAAAATAATATATGGTGGACATGTCAAATAAACTCAAATGTGTCTGCATGCAAACAAAAGAGAGATGTGCCGTCTGCATATCCTCTTCCTCTTTCATTATTTTTAGAAGAATCTGTGTATAGCCACAAACACACTGTACTGAAAATTTACTCCATTTTCCAAGGACTGTTAAACTTCATCCAGAGATAGGTTAGGACCTAAGAGAGCAATTTAGACCATAAACATTTATCTTCTACTGTTACTCATATTGGCAAAATTCCACCATGCAAAAGGCTTTTGTTATTCCTCAAGCTGTTTACAGCACGAAATGACCACTGCCACAGAAGCACCAGCTTTGACCACAGCTTCTTAAGGAACCCACGAGTAATGAAACCACATCACATTGAAATGGACACCACTGAACTGCTGACCATACACAGCAAGTCATGTAAAGAAATAAATTATTTTCATAGTAATGATGTCATCAGCTTCAGTCTGACATTTTGTTCTGTGACCATTAGACTCGTTCAGGGACTTCCCTCATGTTCAGTGAGCTTTACCAAAGGTGAAGCTCAGTGAAGACAGTGAACAGCTCATAAAGTTCAGTACAGGGTGACTAAAAGAAAGCAGTGTACTATCACGTGATATCATAGAATCATAGAATGTATTTGTTTGGAAGGGACCTCTAAAGGGCATCTAGTCCAACCCCCCTACAATAAGCAGGGACATCTCTACCTAGGTCAGGTTGCTCAGAGCCCCATCAAGCCTGA
>JAVSBS010022780.1:136742-172571 GCA_033124195.1 Coracias cyanogaster | reverse complement strand
TCGATGGCCCTGGGGCGCGGATAACTCCAGGCCTGCCCTGCTACCGGACGAGGCTTGCCGAAAGTGGAACGGCAACAGCAAATATTTCCTCTGATCATATTTCTGCATAGCACAAGATGCTACTAATTGACAAGAAATGTATTTTGACAAGACCACCAGAAGAGGGGAAAATCAAAGACTTCAAAACAAATTTAGGAGAGTAGAGACAGTGGAATCTAAAAGTATGAAATGCGTCTTCACTAATGCCTAAGCTTTTTAAGTACAGAACATCTGCTCTCTTCCAAGGGAACCTGGGGCATTGTTAGAAAGCAAAATGAAAAAAACAATCATCCTTTGCTGTGAAAAAAACACTAGCAAGCTACTTTCACACTGGAGCTTACTCATCTAGTTCAATATTTTGGAGTTTAGGCTTCTGCTGTTCTATACTGCCTTGGTAATATTTTTGTAAGACATTCCTGACAGCCATGGAACTGCTCTGAACACTGGATTGTGTCAATCCCTTCTGTCCACGATTCTATACGCCAGGTTTAAAAAAATCCATGAACTATAGATGCAATACCTACTGGCTACATTGAACTTTTATACATAGCTACCCAAAAAGGAAGGACTAACGGCGGCAGAAGAGAAAGGGTACAGATTCCTTATGTGCAGAATTATATATAATGGATATTTGTGGTTCTTAGGCAGCAAAAGGTGACCATGCTTTCCCTGGACATCTACACAGAATAGCTTGGGCATGTTTGTGGCTATTTCACGTGTGCCGTTAAAACTATTTTGAGTATCCTAGGCAATATTTTAAAAGACTTTTGAAATATATTGCCATTTTGTCACTCCAGAACATTCACATTGTAGGTATCCTTTGTATCATAGACAGAATATTAGTCTCAAGATAAATACTAATCTGCATTTCTATTTCTGTGTATTACTATTTCTGTGATGGTCCTTTTATCAGCTATTTGACACTACTTCCACATGCACTGAACACTTTTTTCTTGGCTGCCCTCCATTTCATCTGCGATTCTAAGGCTGAGAGCTAATCATATTGATTTTTCTTTTTTTTTTTTTCTCCCTCTGAGAAATCTGTCCAATGAGGCTTTAAAGCAGCCTTCCATAAAAAGGCAAAGTACCTGTGAAATGAAATATTTGAGACGGTGGTGTCAACGTCTGCCAATAACAAGCACATATCCTGGCCAACTTCTTGCTACTTTTTGCTCAGATCTTCCATAGTTTCTGACTAAATGTTGTTCCCCAAATGCTACACATATTCCAAAAGCCTCTGCAGTGTTCCATCAGAAAACCGGCTACCCTTTGCTTTTACTCAGAAGTCCCTCCCTACCTATTTCCGTCTTTCCAGCTCATGTATTTCATCACCACATTCCTATTTCCTCCTATTCCATGTACTAAGACCATTCTGTTCCTCCCCTACAAAACCTTCCCTCCTATTTTCATCAATCTCTGGAGTTTCTTTCAATCTCAGCAAGCTGGTCCACTTGCTGTCCAATGTGTGTGCAAAACAGGTTTAGTACACTCATTCCTGTGGCCAGCAGGTCAAGGGAGGTGACTCTCCTCCTCTGCTTTGCTCTGGCGAGTACCTGGAGTACTGTGTCCAGCTATGGAGCACTCTGCACAACATGGACCTGTTAGAGCAGGTCCAGAGGAGGGCCACAGAAATGATGAGAGATTTGGAACACCTCTGCTGTGAGGATAGGCTGAGAGAGTTGGTGTTGCTCAGCCTGGAGAAGAGGGGGCTCTGGGGAGACCTTACTGTGGCCTTCCAGTACTTAAAGGAGGCCTATAAGAAAGATGAGGACAGTCATTTTAGCAGGACCTGTTGCGACAGGAGAAAGGGTGATGGTTTTAAACTAAAATAGTGTAGGTTTAGACTAGATAGAAGGAAGGCATTTTTTACACTGAGGGTGGTAAAACACTGGAAGATGTTGCCCAGAGAGGTGGTCGATATCCCATCCCTAGAAACATTCCAGGTTAGGTTGAACATGGCTCTGAGCAACCTGATCTTGTTAAAGATGTCCCTGCTCACTGTAAGGGGTTGTACTAGGTGACCGTTAAAGGTCCCTTCCAACCCAAACCATTCTATGATTCCCTGGTCCTCTCCAGACCAGTGCTGATTCATGTTCCTGCTGCCACTCTTTATTCTCTGGTAGCAGTGACAGTACTCATAGATAAGTAAGTCGCCAGAAATATAGATGATCCAACCTGTTCTTTCATTAAATAAAAATTTGGCAACCTCAGTCATCATCTGAAAGAACTTCAGGGTTTTCCACTGAACCGTCACCTAGATTATAAAATTTTCTGCCCTTCAATCTCATTCCTGACAGTAAATGATACTTATGGTCAGACAGTTTCTTTTTTTTTTTTAGTTTTTAAATACTGAATACTAATAAATGCAGTTTTGCAATAAGTGATGATAATTTTTATTTGCTTTTATTGTCTCTTGATGAAATTTCAGCCATAATAGTAGATATTTCTGAAAAATAAAATCTCTCCTGTCATTCATCCCAAAACACTGTTTTCAAAAAGTGCTTCAGGGATCATTTAAAGTTTCATTTTAAAAGAGGGATATTTTCAAGCTGGACAGGAGAATTAAAAAAAAGATATTAAAAAAATGTGAAAATCTGCTTTGTTGCACTGGTTCAAGCCAGCCATGTGAGTATAATGTTATATTTGACTTTTCGGCCACTGACAGGATAATCAAGTAGATGAAGCATCTCAGTGAATTATAGCACTGTACTGAGTTTTCTTCCAAAAAGTCAGAAAGATCAAACAGTGTTTGGAGCTGCTGAGATTGAGGGCTTCCATTAGATGCTGCCTCTCCCTCCCCTCTTCCTAATAAGACGGAAGCTTTTTAGAAAATATGTGACAAATGACTACTCACAGCAGAAATAAATCACACACAACAGAGTACAGCATTATTAATAGTGCAATAATAGTAATAACTTACTATGATAGCAAAGAAGTACTATTAGGAGGGACACAGTAGCTAATAGCATTTCCTCTAACAGGGGCTAAGGGACAAACCTTCCTTCAGTACCTTATAAATAAGCAGAAGATTAAAGGAACCTGCGGGACCAGTCAAGAACACCTCAAAAATAGCTTGACTTTTCCAGAGCGCCAGTGTGCAGGCACGGCCTGTAAAGTGCTTTCCATCTCCCCTGTGTGACAATATTTTGATAGTTCTTTAGTTAATTTAAATTAGAGTGAGAGGATACTTAGTTGCAATACAAGACTTGAGGGGGCCATAATGTATGGTAATGCTAGAAGGGCTGTGACATGGTTTTCAATTATTAGGCTTGTTTTTTTCCATAGGAAGATGCTTTCTGAAAAGAAAAACTGCAATTTAGCACATGGATTTGTATCCAATCAGTATTTATCATCACTACCTAAAAAATTAAAGGAATTACTCATGAATGGTCAATTTGATAGTTCTTTCAAGTCTTCTCATTTAGTTATATAACCATTTTGGGAAGAACAGCTTCTATATTGTTCTATATGGGTCTTTAAAAATATTTGTGAGTTATTTGTCTTAGTAGCAAAAGTTCACAAAAAGTAACCTGGATTTCATTAAAGGTACAGCTGTCGAGAAGTGGTGACGAATCTAGATCAGAATTTTTTAGTATGTTTTAAAGGTTTGAACAAAAATATCCTAGATATTCTTTGGCTTGTACGGACATAAAATTAAATATTTTTAAAACAAAAGTCAAATGAATGCATACTCTCCATTAATTTGCTTTCAATATTATTGTCTTGGGTTTGTTTACCGATAGCTCTTTACAGAAAAGCAGAATTTGTTTTAGTAAGTAATGACATAATTAATGTAATTAATAATTAAATAATTAAGTTAATGGATTAAAATATTCATTACCTTCATGATTATTGATTGTTTTTTGTGAAGAAAATTTGTAAAAAACTAAAGCATCTGAAAAAAAATTGAAAAGTTGTTAACCTCCACAGTTATTCACATATTCCAACATAGTCATAGGTGCACCGAGATCACATATATATGTTTGTAAATGTATATATATAATATACGTGCATATAAAGCTCTCTTGGTAATGGCATTCAACTTACTACTGAAAAGCCAGAATACTGCTACTGAAAAAAAGAATCACCATGGAAATTTCCACATTAGAGTTTCTGCTCTCACGCTATTTCTATATCCAGAACACAGAAGTATTTCTGGAACTGATATACATCTGCGAATGACAGTAAAGGCCAAAACCATTCAACTGACCTCTTTTTGAAGCAAAGTTTCTGGGTATCCTCATCCTCCAGAAAAGCTACATCTTAGTAAAGTTAAAAAGACACCAATAGGTATTTTATAAGTGAGTTTATAACTTGTGAGAACAATGACCTAATGCTACCTGAAAGAACAGGGGGAATTAGGCAGTTACCAGGCAAACCTTCCAAGCCCAGCCTGCTAAAGCAGCTTTCTCACTTCATGAGTTGTGACCGACAGTCATGCTATGCTCAACTTGATGCCAGTATAATCAAGTCCAAAGACTGAGAGAAGAAAAAAATTTCCATTGCAATTTTTCACATGACGTACAAGAGACCACTGTTGAGACATTAAAATGACCTTTAGAATAAACTTATGTGCCAGCTGAAGCAGAGTTCCTGACAGCAAATGAAGACGACAAGTGTTTAAAACCATGCTCCTTTATGCCTCTGCAATGCTCTGTGTGTGTATGTGCAAGCGTGGGCTTCCACAGGTTCCTACATATTCATCAACAAGGCTCTTTTGTTGTGCAAATTCCAGCCTTTGCATTTTGATTACTTCCTTCTCTGTTTGTACAGTGCACGGCCGCAGCACAGAGGACATTTCAAACTTCCTCCTCAATCGGTAACACTACATTCATAAGCTTTGGAGAAAAGGAGTATTTCTTTGGGCTTAGCATCCTTGCTGGCTTGCTGGTTCTCTGTGCAAAATGTGGCCTTCTGGATTCCCCTTTGTGAAGTGTTTAACACTCTTCCACTGTCTGTATAGATAATTAGGTGCCCAGCTTCAGCATTTTAATTAGCTCATGCAAATAGGCTTGCTGAGGGAGAGATGCAACAGTATTTAAGTGCTAAAACAGACACTCTGGCTCTTACTGTAAATGGTATCTATATAAAAAATGAAGAACATTATGAAATTTATTAGTATTCATATATATTTATATGTTTCTGAGTCTTGTTTGTTTTTTTTTTAATGGGGATTTTTTATTGCTTTACTTTTCAAATCTGAGATATTTCATTCCTGTATTTTGAGGTAGAAGGTTAAATGCTATTATGACTCTTGGAGAGAAAAGGACCTGCTGCTGGGGCATCTCAAGTTATTCAGAATTGCCATATGAAATTAAATATTGCTACTGCTCACTGTGGAATCCAAACATTAAAATGTACAGTTGAAACAGTAACGGAGTCTTAATGTGATTAAGAATGTATGAATTATTTCATCTGCTTCTTCTCTGCATACACAGCAATAACCTCATTAGTCGTATTCAGCATCTGGAATATTAATCCAACAATGTATGCTTACAGAAGAACGTATGTATGAAAAAGGGACAATTAGAATATGGTAAGTAAATACCAAATCAGAGCTCAAGTGTGGATATAAAGCCATCTGAAAGCAAAACGGCAGCTGGTCTCCAACTATTTTAAAACAAGTCCTCTTTTGGTTATGACATAGAACCATGTTACGAAGGGAGAAGGCAAATTGTGCACTTGAAGTGAAAGGCACAGTTCATGTTATCTCAGGATCGTCTGGAGGAACACAACATGCTGCCTGCTAATACATTAGGCAAACGCTATACAATCCCTGGTGATTTTATTAAAAAAATTGTAACATTTGAATTATACCAATGATTACCAGATCTCTAGTGATCAGCTGAAAACTCACTCTGGGCTGGAAAATACACAATTATGAGCCACTTCTATAGAGACCACAGAGATTATAGCTTTCCTTCTGAGCTGTGTGTCTTTTCTGTTAACTGGATAAACTTTAGGTGACTGTTTTTCTAAATGCATATGTTTCATTCAGTACAAATTCATAAGGAAATTCACTGGTTAGGCAGTGGTGAATTAATGAATTAGTGATGTGCTTGTTCCTATCAATTTAGTGTTTATAAATTTGTTCATTACTATGCTACACAATTTACTCTGTGGAGCTTGCTGCTCTGTCCTGGGAGTCACTGACTTCTCAATCCATTTGTGATAAATCACAGCCTAATAAAAGTAACTTTCTTCTTTCAATATATTGTCTTTTTTGAGATGCCATTGTTTTTCTCAGCAAAATTAGAGCTTTCACAGTAAAGTGGAATGGTTCAGGTGTTCTTTGTCAGTCGGAGAAAATCTTTTGTAGGTGTGTATATCATGGCTGAATGTTCACAACAGGAACGAAAGAAGCAAAACGCTTTAGAAGGCACAATAGAAATTTAGGATAAAGAAGCTTATATATAATCCCTTTTCTCTTTTTGCTATATTCAGATAGACTGTGGAAAATTTCAGCGTTATGTGAGTTTTGGTGGAATTAGCTCTGACTTACCAATGCTACAGCAGCCTGAGAGGAGCCTTGGCAGAAAGAAAATGCAATGAGCACTTTATAAATCACTTAGAAGGAGCTATATTAGTTTCTGCTAGTAAAAGAGTTCTTAAATTAGGTACCATGATCAAAACCAGAGTGAGCATCCTGTGGATGAGTTAAACACACAGCTCCCTTTTAAGTGGGGTTTAACTGAATCAGATCACTAACAGAACTTATTGCAGGTCAAGAACTTGGCAGAAGGTAAATTGAAAGTTGGAATGGAAAAAAAGCAGGAATGGAACTACAGTTACAACAAACTACAGTATAACCTTGGCACTGCTGAATACCAGGAACTAATTAAACCTTTTCAATGGTAAAAAGGCCACTTTTCCTAAAATTAGAGCTATATGATTGCTGAAAAAACCAAAGGGAGGATACATACAAGAGATTCCTGTTTCTTTTTTAAAGTTATTTTTAGATTTTAGCAACACATACTGCCTGGGGAAAGAATATGAGAAAGAAGAAAAGAGGCAGTGAGAAAACTGATACAAAACTGGAGAAAATCCACATAATGGGTAATTAGGCTTTTAAAAAATATTACGAAGGTGTAAAAGAAGAAAAAGACCCTTACAAACCTATTAAGTGTGGGATACTGAGAGCTCTGGGCCAAAGTTCATGTGGAATGATAAATCTATTTATTGCAGCTGCAGATGGGTGCTCATACTGCTGCTCAAGCCAAAGTGACTTAAAAGTTCTGTGACAAGCTTATGATTCATAATTATATTTATAATTATTTATATTTCTATGATAAATCTATGATAAACTTAATCCACAACTTAGAAAATCCACCAGCAATCAGGAATTGAAGGCTTCTCTTCAGGGAGGCACAGACCTGAGCTGATAGATACATCACTTTATGAAGTCCCAGAACAACTGTCTCAGGAGCAACATACATAAGGGGCCTCTCCCCACGTAAGGGAAAAAGAGGATGTTTCCTGTAACTTAACTTTAAGGGTTGACTAATGCATTTCATATTCACACCAAAAATCGCCACAGAGGACTGACAGACAAATGAAAGATTTCAGTCAGATGTAGTGCCTGAAGCAAACACTGAACTTTCTGCTTCAGATAACCCTAGCATCTGTGTACCTACCACTGAGAAAATGAGGATGTCAGTCTTGGGTCGCATAAAGGGGAAGAGAAAATCTGAGAAATTCTCATGTCACCACTCAGCAATGCTTGAGCTTAATATTTTTTCTCAACCAAAGAAACAGATTCCAGATCTTGGAAGTGACAGAGAATATCACATTTCACTAGATATTCTCTGAAGAAGATAAAAACAAAATCAAAGTCAAATAAGGAAAAAATAGTGTGGTTTAATGGGTCTCTCTGAATGCATAGTGTGAATAAACTTGGAAGCACTTGAAAATGTATAAATTTCAACGTCTTGTCTACAAAACAGAAGAAAATACATTACAGAAAAAGGAGCATGTCATGGATTTGTGGCTCCTTCTGTTCTCAGAATTCCAAGAACAAACCTACTCCCTTGACCTCTCTACTCAGCTCTGAAATTTAGAGTAGTTGACAGTTTGGCTGGGGCTTCGAGAGCCCATCACCTTATTTTATTTTCTTTCTGTATTTAACTTGACTTCAGCTTGACTTTGGCTTGACTTTTTTGGGGTTTTTTTGGCCAGCACTTTATAACAGACTTGACCAGACAGCTTCCATACATAAGAAATACTGTTGGATGTAAATGGCAGAATTACAGTAAAGCAGAAGAAGGAACATTTCAAAAGGAACAGAGTCCATACGTGTTTATTTTCTCAGTGCCTCAGTTCTGAATTCTTAGGAGTCTCCTCTCATGCTCCTAAAAAAGGTGCCTCAGCCAGCTTGTTTTGCTAAAAGGAAAGCTTGGACAACTGCCATTTGCAGGTTCCAGAGAGGGAGTTTTAAACATTTCTTATGGCCTTTGTTACAGACTGTTTGGTTTGCAACATCAGCAAAACGAATCCTGTAATTTTGGCAGGAGTCTGAAAACACTGTCTTCACACCTGACCTGGGCTATGAGATGCTTCATCTGTACCTGTTTTACTACTTTTCTGGTTTGTTTCTTGGATTGCATGTAATTAATGCAGCCCAGTGCAAATCTACAGTACCTTCATCTGGAAAGTGAGGTGGGTAGTTCTGTAAGGAGCACATTTCCCACTTCAGGGGCTTCAAATCAGAGACAGTCAGGGACTAACACCCATGTACGTGGAGCAGCAGTTCCAAAAGTTTGAAGACAAATAAGTGCACTTGTGCAGATCAGCTTCATTCTTAGGCACAGTGTCTCCAACATATCCAACAGCCAAAGTAATGAGAATGAAGTGTCTGAACACATTGTACGTGTTCATAAATTAAGGAAATCCTGTTGACTCATTGATGATTCAACATCAAAACTCTCCAAGCCAATCTGAAGCTGCTCAGGTGGAAAGCCCAGCTCTTGGAAAAGTAAAGCTAGGTTCCTACCTTAGGTACCCTCAATAACTGTGGGATCCACTCACTGTGTTAGATGCACAGTATTAATCAGTACAAAGCTACTGTGGTGCCTAATGAAGTTGTGAATTACTGTTTTCTGATCGATGGATAGATTGCATGGGATTAGCCCTAATCAGCTACTTTAATGAGAATCTCTCCATCCAGCAATGAACTAAGCCACACAAAACTGTGCTTCCCTCAAATCTCAGCAGAGTTTGGGTAGGGAAGAAGACAAATTAAGTAAATCACTGTGCAAGAAATATTCATTTTAATTGGTTCACTAAATAATGAAAAAGAAGGATGGGTCTAACTTCTTTGGTAGTGCACAGCTACATATTTACAAACTCCAATTCAGTGCAAAACTAAACAGAAAGATCTAGCAGTTTAAAAGGATCTGTGTTCATTCCTCCCATATTTTAGACATCCTCCAAACTGTATAGTTATTTCATTACACAAGTGAACAGTTTAGTTTTACACTAAACATGTTCCATTTAAAGGGAAAGCAACATATTTATTAAAGGATAAATTTAATTATCTGAAAGCTTAATTTTGATCCATTTATTTATCATTGTATCTCTTTGTGAATATATCCATTTATTTTAATGGGAGGGATTTATTTTCTCACCTGAAGATGGATAATAAATACATAAAACTCATCTCTTAATGTTCATGGAAACCTCATACACATATACTGCATAGCTGCAAAACTCAGTAAAAAATAAGAACCTATTTAAAAATATTTCCTTTCAAGCAATTGTCTACACTTACTATTTAAGCCTTAGGGAAAAATTAAAGCAACACCTTTACTGCATAACATTCTCATAAAACATGGATGAGTGCTTCACTTCTGATAAGACAGCACACATCAGGAATTTAGTGTATTAAGGTACTAGCAGATCAAGTGACAAAGAAAATAATGTTCACAAAGATGAGGAAGATGCTGATAAAAAAAATAAAAATAAAAGCCCAAACAAATCAACAGTAGATTTTAAGATCAGCATTAATATTGCCCTATAGTCTTCAGATGTTATTGATGATAGACTTCTTTCTAGTTCTATTTTTTACCTCTGTGTTTTTCTGCCAGTCTACATCTAGTCTTTGTGCATTTTCAAATCAGACGGATAAAGCACTCTCAAGCAAGCAAAAGGGAGGAATCAGATCAAAGACAATTAAGCATGACAGAAAAAGGCAGAGATAGCTCCTAATAATAAAACACAGGAAAACAATCCACTTTCATCAGGTTGTGTGGTCCATGGATCGTAGGGGAAGATGATATTCAGATAGTAGTATGGAATTAAAATCCCGTAGGAGGTTTGAAAAAGCAGAGAGATAAACCTCACATTTTCCTTGAATGTATACAATTGCTCTACATAGCTTGTTAGTACCGATGTTCCACAGATAAAAATAGATCAGTAGAGAAAGCAACTATCTGGTAAAAAAAAGAATTTCATTATGATATAGAACGACTTTTTTTTTTCATAATTAAAGCACTGTAAAGAATGACACATCTACAGTTTGAGACATGTATGAGAAACCAACCTCAAGTGATTAATCTGAATTAGCTTTAGCAGTTTAATTTTACTTAATGATTCCCATTTCCGAAGAGAGCTTCCTTCAGAATCGATTAAAAGAAGTGAGTCTGCTCACAGACAGATATACTACTCTGAAAAAGCAAACATCAGTGAGTCTCCATCATTACCTTTTTATGCAAAAGTAACCCCATCTCCTCTCAATAAAATGAATATTCGCAAATACAAATTTAGCCAGAGTCATATGAGTGGGATATTCACAAAGAATGGCATAAAGCTAAATCCATAAAAGTTGTTTTGATAGAATCATAGAATAGTCTGGGTTAGAAGGGACCTTAAAGATCATCTAGTTCTAACCCCGCTGCGATGGGCAGGGACATCTTCCACTAGATCAGGTTGCGCAAAGCCTCATCCAGCCTGGTCTTGAACAACTCCATTGGTGGGGCACCTACAACCTCCCTGGGCAACCTGTTCCAGTCACTCCCCACCCTCAGAGTGAAAAACTTCTTCCTAATTTCTAATCTAAATCTACCTTCACCCATTGTAAAGCCATTATCCCTGATCCTATCACTACAAGCCCTCGGAAAACATCCCTCCCCAGCCTTCTCCTTCAATGGAAGGCTGCAATGAGGTCTCCCCAGAGCCTTCTCTTCTCCAGGCTGAACAACACCAACTCTCCCAGCCTGTCCTTGTAGGAGAGGTGTTCCCAGCCCTTGGATCATCTTTGCAGCCCTCCTCTGGACCCACTTCAACAGTACATGTCCCTCTTGTACTGGGAACTCCAGAGCTGGACACAGTACTTTGCTTACTTGCTTGCTCGGTTTTCCCCAGAATAACGCAATGGGTTTCAGACATAGTCTTTCGCATTTTGATTTCTGGTATGGTATAGGTATGCTGCTTAAACTAGTTTCACATGAGGTAGTTTGAGGCCTAGGGGAAGGAATGATTTAGCATATTATTCTTCCTGAAACTGTATATCCGAATGAGCCCTGCAACTTAATCATTGAAATTAAATTGCAACATGGGTCAGCTGTTGCTAATTTCTGGTGAAACTATATTAAATAAAAAAAAAGTAATTATTTTTTATGAAGACATCACAGAAAAGTAGCAGAGTACTAAAATACTCTGGTGACACCAGTCTGGATACACAAAATTATGATTTAAGTGATAACTCCCATCTATGAGAAACTGCAGAGGAATTTAGGCTGCAGCCCTACTTAGGCCACAGGGTCTGTTTGATCCATGTTTTTGTTTGCGATAAGCCACCATACATGTGAATACATACATACATACATTTGTTAATGATATTGAATAAGTATACATCAAAATGCGCATAAAGCTAACCCAGGATCTTAGAGGCACCTGTAATTTCACAGATTTCTTCAGAAAACTTAGACTTTGCAGAAAGGAGTATGACAAACTTAGAAAAGTCTAGAACCTTAAGATACAGGATGAAACATCGCCGAAGACAGAGATAAATGCAGAATTATTTCTCAGCAGAAACACAGAAAAGTCAGTGGATCTAACAGCAATAAATGAAAAACATTAAAAAGATATAAAAGGGAGGCAAAACAGAGCTCCACGGACATTTAAAACTGATCTGACCGTGGAAATGGCAATGAGGATTAAAACTGCAGGAAGAAAAAAGAGTTAGCCTTTTTATGGGTTCACAATGTTCTCTGTACTCCTGCTTGCAATTATACTCTAGAGTGGCAATCAGTCATCAGGAACATCCAAAAAGAGTAATATCAACCGTAACAGAAGTTATCCCATTCACACTGTGTGAGGAGCCTTTTCCATGATCCAGAATTAACTTCTACATCAAAAGCACTCAAATTACACCATGCTAATGCTGAAGCACAGTGAGACTCATAAATCTTAAGAATGACAATTCAACCACAGTTAAACAAAAGTCTGAGGAAGCTCTGCTCATTTTAAATACAAGATACAATAACGTTTATTTCAAACACTGCGTTGAATATATTGAAAAGTCATATTCAACAAATGAAAGTCTATGGAGAAGCCATGTATTCCATCTTTCTTTATAATGAGTGGCAAATCTAACTTATCAGACTGCTCCTCAAAGATCATTGCTTATTTCTCCTTCTCTCCACTGCTGCCTCTCCTTAGCTCTTACCTTCCAGACTCAAAAGTGAACCATGTTGAGTCACGTCCGTATCTCCTCAAAGAGCTCAGAGGCCACATGACCAGCTTGACCTTGGCATTGTGGATGTCCCAGAGATAGATGTTTTCATGTGTAATCTGCATTGTACATTCCCCATAGATATCTAAATTTGGTGTAGGCATAAGATATACATTGAATCGTTCTGGAAAGAAGAAAAAACACAGAATAAGGCATAATAATGAAGTTTTTAGTAATAAAGTCTTTAATAACAACAAAGTCTTTAGGTACTGGTGGTTCAGAAATCAGGGCCAAATTTCTAGTCTTGAACAGAAGTGAGGATCCACCAGTGTTGAAGAAGCCTTGCTAGTGTACATGAGAGGAGTAAAAGGAGAATCTTCTGCATTTAATTTTCATTATAAATAACGCAGCAGACTGAAATATCTTTCACAGATGATCTGCATAGTCCTCTTTGACATATGGCCCCAGGAACTGAAGTCCTTTATCCTCGCATTAAGGTCCATGAGTCTTTGCAAATAAAAATTCATAATGACTTGAATCCTGATGCAGATCCCTTCTGAAAGAGTAGAACTACACGTAACTTGGCAAAACATGTATGTACAACTATTGCCCCTTAGAGAAACTGTCCTTGAAATTGCAAACCCAGGTTTACTTATTGAAGCTTGTTAATAATTACATTCTTTGTGTTCAGTTTCTCTTTATTTGCCGAAGCCATTATCATTTGTCAAATTAATACCATTTTTAATCATCTGTGGCTTTCTTGAAAAACCTGATTCAACACGATATATTATTATGGTCATGACATCAATTGCTATCAGCTGCACTTTCACTGCAAAGTGCACTCATTGCAGTAAAAGGTCAAGGGCATTAACAATTTTTTGAAGTGCCTGAATTGTATGTGATTTAATAATCAACACAAACATCCTTAAAAAAACAGGAGAAAGGAAAAAACCAAGATGATATGAAACACCTTTAACTCATACAGAAGGAAGTAAACAACAGTAATAGCAAGAGAATTTGAAATAAAAATGCATTTTTCTTTGAAGGATAACTAATGTTTCATTGAGTTGCTTCTACAAAAAAAATGGAAAACTGAGTTAAATTTCAGGTTTTTCATTGTGTCCTCATAAAAATTAGGAAGGAATTCAAAGTACTCAGAAAAGGAATAAAGTGAGAGAAATTTATTGTAACAGTCAAAATTAGACACAGCTTCCCATTGTGTTTGACATTCAATATCACAGATGTTATATCTCCATTTTTAAAAACATTTCATGTATAAATACTTTTCTAACAAATAAGTGAAAACACTGCAAATAGGTGAGTTGGTGTAAATTATGCTAGAGGCGTGTGCGTGGGTATGAACAGAGTAGCAAAAGTTTGTCTGAGGAATTAATGGAAGAAGGAAACTGCTGGGTGAGCAGTAAGAATTGCCATCCCGCATAGCTATAAGTAAACTTGTCATCCCCAATGTTATTCTGTTTCAGTCAATTTAATTTTGTCCTATTAATGACTCCCCAATTGATCCATTCAGTCTCATAGCCATTCAATCTCTTCTCCCAAGCTCTAGTGCTCATTAGTCACACTAACGGGCGTTAGCCCTAGAAGTTTCATTTTATGACTAAGGCCCCAAGTGTGAAACTCCTAATGTTTTATAAAAGCCTTCTAACAAACAGCACAAACAGATTAGCAGGTACTGCTCAGATCACTGCAAAGAATTTCCCCTAATCCTCAGAGGAGTGCATTGGGCACAGGTCTAACCTAACACCTACTAAAGTAAATGGAAGGACTCACACATGGGAGTACGGGTCAATGACTGCATTGGGAAGGGAATGGTAGAGGACAACATAACTCATGCTTTGCGATGGGATGACATTTATATATATCTCTATAAGCCTTTTTTCAGTATCCATATGTTATTGTGATGGTCATGCAAAAATGCCTTGGAGCATCATCATATATTAGAGCCCAGTTTTGCTTCATCATGCTGTTATTGTTACTTACCTCCTCTATTCTAAAGAAAGATGTAGATTACTGACATATCAGCTGTTTCTCTTTTACATTACATGAAATCACACAATGTGTCTATGGGGGAATGGGACTGCTACATGAGAATGGAAATCCTTCCCCGTCTTCACTGACAGAGTGCCTCAGATAGCAGAGAAAATGGAAAGGTACAATTATTTTCCGAAGTAAACATGAAACTGTTGAGTTGAAGGCACTGAATATTTCAACTTGGTTTAGAAGTTAGCAGGATCTTCATGAAATGTTCAACTCCTCTGAAGCGTTAGAGAATATTATTGCATGAAGGGTATTCAGGACATACAGTATCCTCAAACTGTCAGGAGACATTTGCTGACTTTGCAGAGGAAGTCAGTGTCTAAGGTGAGGTGTCATGGATTAAAGAAAGTATGTCTGATTTAACTGAACACCAGCTGCAGGGCAAAATGTAGCACCTTGGAACTTACTCAAATTGGCAAGGAAAGCATGTCTACAAACATATGTGCTGGAGAAGATTGAGGATGGATATATTTGCTTTTGAAACAAAAACTAATACTTTTGAGTAATGGAAGACAGAGAAGACATGGAAAGGTGTGGACATTATTGAAGTATTTTAAGGATTAAAATTGCAGAGTCCAATTCTTCCATTTCAGAAAATATTCAAACAGTTATCTAGGTAATGGTAATACAATAACTCAGTATTTAGAGGTAAGTTTTGCCCTTCAACTTGTCCAGGCAAGAATAAACATTCATAGGCTAGATCTGGGAATCCCAGCTGAATTCTCTCACCAGATCTTCCGAGTCACATTTAACAGGGTATTTATCTTCTCTGTGAGTCACACATCAGGTGTATATGAATGGGATGAGATAACTCACTGGGTAATAAGATTAAGTAAATAGAAGTTAATGAGGGATCCAGAAAACAGGGAGATGGAAGAAACCAAACAAGTGGAAGCTATCCTGTTGGACAAGACAAGGCAGGTGCAATTCCTCAGCATTCAACATCACTACCCTCCTCCCCCTTCTAAAATTGGTGAGACCAAAGTTCAGGCAGTGGGGGAGCCAGGATGAGGAAAAAAAATGCCAACATATCACTACATGTATTATTCCACTCTTTTCAATGTAACTGCTCTTTCCTGTCTCCTTGAATAAGCAGACCAATGCTTCATCATACACTTTGTGTAGGTAAAGGTGTTTAGCATTTGGGCTTTGGCAAGAATATGACCTTTAATAATGTTTCCACAGCACAGGAGCATAAGAGTCTTTGTTAAAATGAGCATATTGACTCAGACAGAGACTTGGCAGCAACTTTGAAATGCTCTCAAACTTTCAGCTCAACGTCCAGCTGTATTGGGGAAGCAAAATGACTGTGAGGCCCCGTGATCCTGGTTCTGCCATTTTATCACTGGATTCCTTTGCCTAAATCATCCCAGCTGGAAAACAGAGCAGATGACATTGCATTCTTGCAATGCAGATGCTTTGTTTCATTTCAGCTTTAATGAGAGAGAAAAGCTGCTTATGGAAGCAGGCAGTCAGATTGGCGGGGTCTAGGTAAGGAGAGGCTTTAAAAGCAAATGTTCAGTTTCTATCTGGAAGAAACACTTTCTCCATCTATGACACTTCTGCTGCTGACCATCTGTAGCTAATTTTCAGGTGGAAAGAGAGCTTTAAGTCTTGAAGTCACAGCATTTTGTCATCATTCATGTCAGGCCCATCAGAATGATTCTCCAGAATTGATTTTTCCCCTTTGCTTATAATTATTCTGCTTTGTTTCCATTAAAAGGGTATGGAAATGTTTATTAGCACCTCAATGAAGATACAAAGGCTACCATAAATAAATTATTTTAAATTGTTTCACTGATAAGTAGTAATGTAGAGAAGAATCTGAAATGTCACTGGATTAACCAGCCATTAAAACTGCAAACACCTTTCATTTCTGAATAAAGCTGGCTGTTCGGTTTACTTAAAAAAAAACAACCACCAAAAAACTGGATTAAGAGTAACAGAAGACTAATAAAAAAACATGCAAAATGCTTTTATGTAGTAAATTACAAACAGGGATTCTACAGACCCTAGAAAATGCCCTAAAAACAAGTCAGCTCTGTGAACGTAATTACAAAGTCTCTGTGCTTTGTCTGTACTTTGTAATCTCAATATTGTAGCATAAAGAAATAACTCAGAATCCTCTTCTGAGGATTCAAGGACGTTGTTCACTATGAAAAGCTATATTTTTACTAACAGAAATTAATGAGTTTCTTGCAATTAAAACCCAGCAAGCAAGACTGCTGTACTGTGGAATGTTTTTAAATAAAAAAGGAAGGTAAAACAAATGCTACAAAAAAAAAAGAGGCAAAACTTTACAATAGAATTAATTTCCTGAGATATGAATTTAAATATTAGGCAGGGAGTAAAACTTAACAAAAAAAAACCATTTATCTTTCAAAGTTTTCCAGACTTCTAAAAATCAAAATTAGCTTCATAGTGCATTAAAAAAAGTGCCAAAGCACCATTAACACATAATAGAAAAGCATCAAATGAACATCACAAGCATGATGCCTAATAATAAATGAGCTACAGTGGGAAAAGAGGGATCAAGCCTTTAGTTTAAGCATTTTTACTTTTGTCTATTTTCTTCAATGTTTCACATAAGGTTTATAAGTAAATTTAATAGACCATGATTTAGTACAAGTATTCAGCTGCTTTAGTGTTATTATTTAGTATTCAAAATAGGTAAGAATGGAGTCTTCACCGAAGGGAAAAACCTGCTCTTAAAGGATGAATTTAGTAGCACTATCTATTCATAATGCTTTTTTAACCAATATTGTCTCGAAGACTCTGGTTTCTTTTTCACAGTAAACACAGCCTGTCATTGTACACTGTCCATTTGGATGACTTAATTATATCCTGTTATAAAGAATGAAAATAAAGTGACACATTGGAAACAGTAATATTTTGTAAAAAAATCATGAGCGTGGATAAATCCTAGATTTGATAGCAGCTTGGCACATTAAAGTATTTTTAAAAATAGATTTGTTTTTATCATTACATCTTGGGGTGTATTCAAACACTTCCGAATGCACTGAGAGCTGGAAAGGAAATTCCATTTCTTCCAAATGGAGACAGCACTTCACATGATTTCTTTCCCTAGCAGCAGCTTGAGAAACCTAAAGAATATGAAACGTGTCTCTAAGTATCACAGGACATTGTTTAGAAGGCTACTTGTCAACGGCGTTATCAGACCCATCTAAGTCCATATTTTCTTTCCTGGAGTTAGAAGTATATATCATTATTTGTGTTATCACTGTATATACAGCTCCACTGCCATTACACTAAATCTGTTATGTGAATAGGATCATGTAGCCTTTCCTCCTTTTGATTTAATACTGTATTTTCATTCTTTATCAAACAGTCAAAATGGACATGCATAAGCAGTAAGAGACCATGTTTGGTTGAAAAGAAATTTAAACAGAACCAGGATTGCTGTTAATAGGGCTGAAGAACACAAACAAATCACTTAGACTTGCAGGAGAGACAAGGTAAAATGGTTGGAGAGTAACAGAAGCTTCATTTCAAATCTCACTTTGATGGGAATCTGCGTATTATTGCAAACTAAGTAGCCATTAGTTGTGAGTCTTAAATGAAAAAAAAAAAAGACATTTTCTGCAGTGGAGTTTACACAGTAAGACTTGTGGTAATACTTCTTGAAAGTAATAACAGAGATGAAATCCAGTAAGAAGCTTTCTGTTACCCATGTGCTTTGCACAAGAATTGATGTCTTCTCTATTCTTCCTACAAGACTCAATAGCCAGAGGTCTGTGCTGTAAGCAGGGCAGATCTATAGTTTGGCTTTTTCAGTTATCTCCACTGCAGAATTGCTTGGTGTTGGAGGGTCAAGCAACAGTGCAACTGCAATAAAACAGATCTCTCTAGTACTTACTGAGCAACTCAGAACTACAAAAGAACCTCTTTCAGATCGCTGCACTACTGTACATTTTTATGAAATGCTTTACGACTGTATGACCTTTTAGCCATGGCATTTGCACACCAAACAGCAATTTTGTCAGCCTCTGGAACAAACAGTTTTGCAAAGCATACTGTCAGAGTCGTGTCACAGAGAATCAGGTGTCTTCCCTTCTGAAGTCAAAAGCTCATCTCGGGAGAATGACAAGAGTGAGAGTGGGCTGATAAACAGGCTCAGATGTAATAAAAAGAGTTATTTGACAAATCAGAAAACACACATTTTCCGTGCCAAGCATTTTCTGAAATGTGAGTCCTTGGGTATTAAAAAAAAAAGTAAGCAGGATGTATATGATAACAGTTAAGAAAATTATTACAAATGTTGCAAAGTGAAGGTACTGGCTACAGTGGTCATATACAGGGACCAAAACACAAACCTACACAACAGAAAGCTTATTGTTTTTTTTTCCAAGGGATAGCAAATTCACCCTATCCCTTCAGTGATTATCTTTACAAGTACATGCCATAAATCACGCAAAGTGTCCTTGAACAGGAATGGGCAAGCAGATGGATGAAGAACACAGTGTACTAAAAATATTATTGCTAGGAAAATGTAAAGCAGCTCATAAAAAACCAACCAAACAAAAATACCTTATTAAGGCCGTTTTTTTATGATCAAGGAAGTATCTTTTTCTGAAACATTTAAAATTTGATAATCTTTAGGGCAAAGTAACCATTTGAAAAAAGACAGCAGAATGAGATGAGATGAATGTTTAATACACCTGTTCTTTTGGGATTAATGGTATCAAGACCCTGTCATATCATGGAGATATCAACAGTATAACACCATTATTCAATTGCTCTTAGCCCTTAAAGTGGAAAAAAAAAACAAACCAAAACTGTAACTGAAAAGCCACTGGAACTGTAGTATTTATAACAATGTCATTTGTGGTCTTGCTCAGATATGGAGATACCTTTATTCCAGTGACCTTAAAAAGTTCACATATGGTTCAGGGAAAAGAATCTTCATGAAACTAGATGCTGAGTCTTTATGACTTTATTACAGGTTTTACAAACTGTAAGTCTCTGTTTCAAGTAAATATTAGGCATCGACTAACTCAAGAGGAATTCTATGAAGTTGACATACTGCAATATGTTTTGTAATAATGACATTTAAAGGTACTACACAAGTGTATTGTTTTTATTTAACATAAAAGAAGATAAAATGACCCTGAGAGTGACACAGCTGCCATTTTCACAATGAACAAGATTTTAGACATTTCATACATATCATCACTTCTCCACGAATTTCAAATTGGAAAATTAACTTTGGCCTTTCAGTTTCAGGTCAATAAAAGCTCAGTAGACTTTTGAAAGGTTTTTAGGTATATTTTGAACCACAATTTTTGATAGCATGAGTTTAAAAGCTACAATATGGGGAAAATGTGTAAGAAAATAAATTTAAAATTTAGATTTTTTTTTTATTAGAGCTCACAAAATGACTCCGCTCTCCAATTAGTTATCTTTTCCATAAAACTGTCATGCGGGGAATGACACTGCCAATTTTGCAGTATAAGACAACTGGTATAAACTGAAGTCACATTTCTGCTTAACTGATTTTATTGAAGGAATGTGCTAAACAAATGTGAGTGCAACTGCAGGTTCTTACAGCACAGCTAAATAAGCAAAATGCTAGATTTCACAGCAATAGTAAGAATCTCTGTACCCTCCCTTCCTTCCAAGATGGTTAAAAGACCCCCACAATGGAATTTACTTTGCTTCTGAACAAGACAACTCTGAATTTCAAACATGCTTATTAAAATGCAGCATTGTGCATCAAGGGGATGTGGGAAGGAAGAGGATAGGTATCAGAATTACTTGTCTGAGATACTGTAACTAATGATATAGCAGAGCATGCTCATCAAACATTGGATTATACGTATTCAGCCACTTCCTTTAAAATAATACGGCTAATGATACCCTCCATGCATTCTTATTCATGTGATTTGTACAACTACATGCTTTGCCTCTTTGTTTCCTTTCATTTAGTTACTTAGAACAATGAAGATGCTAATTATGTTTCATATATGTTGTTTGGTAGCACTGCAATCAATATCTAGAGTAAGGCAATCGAATCCAGACTAGTTCACACAACAGAACTAATCTTTGTCTCCTGGAGGTCATGCGTGTGTGACTGGATCTCTTTCAAGAACAAGAAGAAATGTAGTATTTGCCACCTATACCCAAAAGCTGCCAGACAGTACAAGAATTTACTGCAGAAAAGAGCTTGAGGAATTTCAAGCTCTTTCTGCTCACATCACAGGCTTTTGACAAGATATATTCCCTTTTGCATTTGTGATAGCAGATAGGATGCTTTCAGCAGTGTTTGGTCATTATCACTTCCTACAATATTAGTAACTCTCCCTTTAAGTAGTTCGAGACTACAAATGAAATCCTGCAAACGTTTGAACATGGCTGATTTTTGATCAAAATTTCTTAAAATATTTCTTTATATTTTATGTTATTAGGTTCAGAGATGTCTAGACTCTTCTACGAAATCAAGGCAATACAATCAATATAGTCCTATATTGATTCTATTCTATATTTGGTTCATTCTATAATTTACTTACGTAACTTTGTTTATAATGACAGTTGGCTTGATATTTTATGACCATTGAGGCAGTTTATTTTACTTTATTACTTTGTTAAAAGCTATTGGATCTTGTAAAAGTATGAAGACAGTAATAATCATTGAGAGTTGTAATTTAGGGAGGAATAAACGAGCACATTTTGCGTTGCCCTCATGTTTATTAATAGGAATTAAATGACAGGATAATCACAGATTTTCTTGGGTTACTGTATATTCCACCCAGTAGCATCCTTCCTGTGCACGTGTCTAATCTAAAGTTCTGTTCCCAACAGCCTTTAGATGAAGACTTACAAGCTCAGGCTTAGTGCTGAGTATCATCTGCCATTGCCCTTCTCACCTGTATTTGACAGCATTTAGATGACCTTGCCTTCATTATTAAAGAGAGGTATGAGTTTAAAGCAAGTATGTGTTTTGCAGTCCAAAGTGGTGTTTATATGTTCATCACTGTCTTTTAGAGGCAGTGGAACAACGGCTGCTGTTTTATTTCTCTGCACAGAGGCCACTGTTCCCAGAACCAGAAGGGTCATAGTCATCATTTCCCGTGACAGGAAAACGTGAATGCAGAGAAGACGTGAAGTCACTCTACACGTGCTATTTGGCATGGAACTGAATAACATTTATTTGCAGGAAAAAAATAGGATTAAGATTAAAAATGCATCCAAATGTTTAGTTATTAATGACGTGCTTCTAGCTAATAGTAAAAATCCTCACACAACAAGCACGAGCAAAAATTACATGGGGCATCACCTAAGAAGTGATCTAGGAGCAACCACAAAGTTACTTACCATTTTGTTCTCTCTGGACTCCAGCAGCAAGCAAATCTGGTTCCCCAAGACTTATATCATTGAGCCTGGTTCCTAGACACTCCATGCAAAGGTGTTTGCACCATTCCTCTGCCTCTAGTTCTGGAAAACAGAAAAAAAAAATTGTTCATGTTCACATTTTACTCAAAATTTTGAAGTTAAATCAATACCTTCTTACTATCCAACTTTATGACAGTATGCTTGTGTGGAAACGTGTTATTAGCATGAAGTTCCACATGAACTTCTTTCTCTTGAACAAAGAAACTGTCTTGAACTGCTCAAAGGTTTTACGCTGTTAATACTGAATCTTCCATTTTCAAATTTAGGGATAGGAGTTGGAGTTAACAAAAAAGAGTGGTGAGTTTCCAAGGCAGTATATTTCTAGTAGGTCTTCTTGAAAGAAAACTACAATTTAGAAAAACATTAGATATATCTGAAATATTCTTCACTGTAAGTGAATACGATCTGCAGTTTCTGTTGCTAAAAGTTCTAGAGTATTTCTCTAGGACCAAAGATTAAAAAAAGGAATAAAAAGACCTTCAAATGCAAACCCTTCTTCTCAGCTGTGCTGAATGGCTATGCCTGTCAGTCCAAATAATAAATTTCTTCAGTTCTGTTCACCTTCTTTTGGTCTCAGGGCAATCTGGACACTAGTTGGAACACTTGTATGAAAATTCCAAACCTCATAGTTCTTTCTGAGTCCTCAATTGTATCCTACTGACATACATCTGAGAGCTCCCTCTCTACCAGTCTACCAAAACAAACTCCCCAAGGCATAACAGCCTGAAACACCACAACAGCCACCCCACCCCACAACACAGACCCAGCCTCATCCTATCCACTTTCCAAACTTAACATCATGAAATCTCTGGAACTGGTCATACTAATAACATCTCAAGTTGGCATTTACACAGCATGAAACCACAACTAATAAAAATCATGCAACTAGGCTGACGGTCTTTTATTGCAGGACAGGCTTCACCTAAGGGAAACTTTCTGGAGAGCAGTCTTGGCAACAGGCCCACGCTGAGCATCCACTGTCACAGTCTGTATCTGATCATCTTTAGGAGCGGGTGACTCTAGTCATCTAAAAATGTCTCTATTAAACTGCCATTTTTTTCATTCCTATTTTTGGGGACATCTGGAAAATACTTTTGTTACAATCTCTCCAATGTGGTGATGAAATTCAGAGAGATAGAAAAACACTGCATGCAAACCCTGAAGCATCTAGTGATGATGACTCATTGTAATTAGTGACAATTTATATCCAAGAAAAACCTTTACGTGCCTGATTGGTGCAGTCCTCAAATTCTCACCTGGTTAGGCATAGATCTCCAGCGACAGAAATAGTTGCTGAACAAGAAAGAGAGACAGGCATGCAATTCCAAGTCTCCAAGAACCTTTGGATATCCTCCTTTATTCAGGGCCCTAAATAACCAAGGAACCGACTGTTCAGGACTTGTTCAGGCTATTAGCTGACCAAGTTACAAGGCATACAGCTCAAATGACACAGCCTGTTTCAGGATTTTTGAGAGCAAAATGTGGTTGTTGTCACAGGGACGCACAACAATTTGAGGGGCTTCTTTAGTTAGCACTCCAAGCAAAGTGGTTTGCCTTAACCCTTCCCGAGTTTTTACAGTCTTTGCCTCAGGACACAGATCCCCGAAGCTGGTCTTCTCACAACACCCTCAGCTTCTGGCAGTAAGAGACAGAACATTCTGTCAGCAACATCCAGATGACATTTAACTTTGTATGTGAGAAGAAAATATTGACGTAACAGCATACTGTTTCTTAACACTTCTACAGATACAGCTTCCTTGATGGAAGCAAAGATAGAACAGGTTTATCACTGGACAGTAGTAAAAACTTAAGGCTTTTAAAAGAAATAAGATTAATTTCTTTAAAAGTCTACTTCCAAAATTAATCTTCTGCTCATGCATGAAGAAATTTCCCTCCTGTTTTCTCTTCCTCTCCTTCAGCCTTTGCCATTTCCTTATATATTTGTGAAGTCTGCTGAAGCAGAGCCATGCTTTATAAATCACATCTTCCCATGGAGACGGCTACATGCCAGGGAAATGATAAAAGTGGACCATGAGACACACTATCATATTCTGGCTGTACTCGGGGTGTGGGGGGTTTATGGGGGGCAGTGCACCAGCACACGGTTATGTCAAGCCCCCTCAGGTAGGGTTTCCACGGCATCACCCAACATCTGCTTCCAGCTACAGATAAGCTTGGGGGAATCAGTGCAGAAAGGCCAATAGCACAAAGATGACAGTGCAAATCTAGTTGTTTCCTGCCCTCTCACAATTTCTTTACTCTCTAAACCACATCACACAACAAGAAATACACTGACAGAATGCATAGCTCTATATAAAGCCTGTAATTTTTCCTGGAGTGCGGTCAGTATATAACATTTCATGTGTTTTATAACCTCTGCAGTTTACTACTTTCATTCTGTCTGCACCCAGACTGAAAAGTTCCATTCTGGAAATGCAGAATGAGTTTAGTGTTTGTTTACCATCATCTAACTTTTTTAGTTTTACAAACATCTGAGGAGAAAGGAAAACATATTGGCGTTTCCGTAAATCCAGTTTAACATCAACATTTATTCAAAACAGGACTCTGATGTAAAAGTAAGGAGTTCTGTTTATATGTATTCTCACACCACAATTCCAGTACTTTTTTGGGGAAACAAACAAACAAAGCATTGTTCTAGAAGTTGTTTCTTGTGAACATCTTTGGTTTTGTCTCCTCAATCTGCCCACTTCTCTCTATTGCACCCACATCTAGATCTTGAAAGTTTGGATCCAGAAACTGCCTTTCAGGGCGTTTGATGCTGGCAGTTTTGTTTAAGCTGCTGCTTCTTCACTGCCAGACATTGATGACTAGACCCAGATTAGACCATTCTACAACTGCTACACAGAAGAAACTTATCTTACTGTGAGCACTGTAAGATCATGGCTATATTTTGCAAAGTGTAGGTGATAACACGCATTGTACTGCCATATAACTCAAAACTTGTATCTTACCAAAATGATCTGACTTAATACTACAGAAAATACAGTTTCAATGTAGAACTGAAATATCTTCCCACAGAACTGTGAGGATTTGTGTCTGCTGTCAGAAGTATCAAAGTTATCTACAAATGTGTTTGGAAGGTCAAGGGTACGAGGGTACTGCATGAGGTAGTTTTACCTAATGCATCCTGATAGCTATTGCTTACTTGCAAGGGATTGCCTTCAACCTTTTCCTTAACAGGAATGTGAAATCTTCTTTAGAAGCAGGTGAATTGCCTTTCAAAGCCAAAGCCACATTTCTCCTTTCATCATGTGCATCTATAAAGCAGTTCACCATTCTTTTGCAAAAGGTCTATAGAATGCTTTGTGTTTCCGGGTAACAAATTAAATATTATGTATGATTTTAAAATACATTTATGATAATTTATGGAACATGAATTATCAGTCACGGTAGCCATCCTTAAGAATGACAGCTACCACGTCACAAAACACATATACCACTGATACTTCTATTTTGATTACATGCATATACTGAAACCAATGAAATATTACAGGGGAGCCAAGTCATAAAAGACTGTCAGCAAAATGCTTCTCTTTAATGCATGTAGATCAGATTTATCTCATCTATAAAAATGCTGAGTTTTTAGTTGTAACTGGTACTTGTCATTGAAAAATTTAGTTTCAAGATAACTCAATTCTTGGACTGTATGATACATTGTAAAGCATGCTTTCACAGCTGTAAATAAAATCCACATTTTCATCTCTACTGTTATTCATTTATAAACTTCTGCTATACAAGTGTCATGAGGTGAGATAAAATGCAAAGAGATGGAAGACCTTAATTAGGCACTGTTTGCTGCATAAGAAATATTACTGGAAATAAATTTTTTATGATCAGGGTGGTGTTAACACTGGTACAGGTTGCCACGAGAAGTGGTTGATGCCTCATCCCTAGAAACATTTAAGGTCAGGATGGAGAGGGCTCTGAGCAACCTGATCTAGTTGAAGATGTCCCTGCTCACTGAAGGGAGGTTCAACTAGCTGACCTTTAAAGGTCCTTTCCAACCTAAAGCAATCTATGATTCTATGAAATCTGTAAACTTGTTATGTGAAAACACACACTTAGTAATTGCAATATTTTCCTGCAGCTTAACTGAGCTTCTAGGTCATGCCTGAGGTTATATGCCATTTCTACTTCAGTTCCCGGGTGATTAAACTGGTGCTCTACCTAATCCAACCACTTAAGTTGTGTATTGCAAAAAGGTAATACCACAGGATGATAAACGGTTTTGTTGATATAACAACGATGATGAAATAGTATTGGCAAATAGTGTTAGAAATATAAATGCGTAATAGCGAAGGAGCTCTTCTGCTACTTACGGTTTAAAACAGTTTATGCTACACAACACATTCTACAAGGAGGAGGTGGTAGGGCAGAGATACACAGATATTTCATTTCACTGTCCTTAGAGACCCTCTAAAGCTAGAGGCAAGATTGTTTTCATGCTTCTGGTTGGGAAGCATTTTGCGTGTGGACTAAACAAAATAACTTCTGAATCCTGATAACTTCATATTCTTTCACATTTACCTCCTATGCTCCCATTGCACAATTCTACAGGACCCGGGCATCATCCACCACCACAAGTTGCCAGCATAGTTAAAGTGCTGCTAGCCTGAGATAAAGCCCCAAAAAGGTGACCACTCCTGCTCAGTACAGCTTTTGTCTCTGCCTACATTGAGCCCATGCCCAGGGCTAAACTACAGCAGTTCCTCTATCACCCGGTGAACGAGAAAAGGGATCAGAAAAAGGAGAGGAGACTGACAAGCTGAAATGAAAACAGACTTAGTGAAGCAGCAAAACTAATACCAGTGACAGCATGGACTAAGCAAAGTTGTACTCTACCCAGCAAACATACGGTAGTCACAATAATCAGGAAACGCAGTTCTCAGGAGCAGGAAGAGGAACCCGAGCAGGAAGAGGAACCCAACAACAAGACTCTCCCCCCTCAGCAAACTTCCCCCTTTATACTGAGTGTGACATTTATGGGATGGGATACACCTGTAGCCAACTCGGGTCAGATGCCCTGGCTGACACCACACTGCTAGAAGCCTGGCAGAGCATGGCAGGTCTGGGATTCTGTCCCAGTGAAACCAGGACAGCCTCCTTGAGTAACGCTCCCTCCTGCTCTGCAAGGCAGTGCCCTCCATTCCATGAGATGCCTTCCATCACTAGCAGTAGCAAATTATTGCATGCTGTTTATAAGTAGCTCAATTTATATGCAACTCTTCAAGTTTAAAAACAAAGATGAAGAAGTTTGTCTCTTCCCCTTCTCATGCAGCCCACATAAAGTGATGGGACAAAGGATTTAAGTTGGAAATCAAATGTATGCAATATTAGAGGGACAAAACAAACATTGTCCTTGTGCAGATCAAACAACCTTCTCTTATTTTTTGAGCTTCCCCTAATGTCAACCTGTATAAACCAAAACTTTGAGTTTCTTCATTTCTGAAACCTTTTTTTTGTATTTTGTGCACAAATTGTTCGACTCTTCTTCCCTCTAAACGACTTCCATAAGAGGTCCAAATCCCACTGAATGTTCTTACTCTGAAATTGAGGAAGCTTTCCCATTTGGATTAGTAGGATTTAGACTTCATATTCTCTGCCAAGAAAGAAAGATGGTGGAGAAGGGTCACATGTGCCAGTTTATCTCTTCTAAAAATCAGCCAGCCCAATTAAGGAAGTTAATAGGAAAAAAATATGATAGAATTCCCACAGGACTGATGCGCCATTATACTGTGCCACATACAATATATGCAGCAACTTAATTTTTTTCATTAGCAAATACCACTACTGCCTTCAGGCACGTAATTTCTTATCAAAATCAACAATACCTTAAAAACGTCTATCCTTTATCAGGATATATATCATCCTTTGATGATTCAAACTTAATTTTATTTTATAAATATTTAAAATACGCCATCTAACAGCGTCTTTATTACTTAGGGCACTTTTACTCGAGCACATCACATGCACTCATGGATACAAATGCAAAGCAATGGGGCTGTTTCTTATCTTTGCTCAGTGGAGCATATGGATAGTGCTTATTTTGTGAAATAACATATATTACTGATTATCACTGGTTATGCATGAATTAGGCAATTTTTTGTAAAATGATGGGAATCAATGAAGGGGACATAAGTTCTAGTTAGTGTAAAAGAACAGAAAATTAGTCTGTATGTAGACTAAAACTTGCTTTCATTTAGATAATAACATAGATAGTAGGTTGCAACTCTGAAAGCAATGTGGTTATTAAATTATTTTTTTATTAACCAATTATATTTGAAGATATTTTATGAGATATGGGACTCATACAAGAATTTTTGCTTGTGTTTCAACTAATACTACCTCTAAGGAAACTTTTTTTGTATTTTTCTTGAACTGTGATTTTTAAATCCTTCATCAGGAGCAGTGTCCTGTTATTACATAAGCATAAATCACTGAACCAGAAATGCAAGTAAAAGTCGTGAAGAAAAACCACATATACTACTATATTTTATTAATATACTAAAAATGCTTTACATTCAGGCTGTGACAAAATGTTTTAAAGGAAATCTGACAAAATTCTTTGAAAGAAAAGTTGGCGAGTCAAATTACTCCAAAATTTCTTTTCACTTCTTTTTTTTTTAACATGACAAGACCCTTATTAACTCCTTCCAGCTAATAAAATGTATGCATTTTTTTGAACATACCATCAGTTTAACGACACACTTAATCTGAACATTATAATTTTTTTTTTTTTTTGCTTAAGGAAACATTAAACAATGCAGAATCAATCAAAATGAATAATTACAGAATATGAACATATTATTCTGTAACTGTTGGTATATTTTGCTAATGCACTTTTGTAACCGAGGGAAGATATAGTTTAAGTATTATACAAAAAGAAACTTTCATTTTCCCATCATTTGCTATTTTAAGCTTGCATTGGGATAAAGATAGCACAGTTAATGACAACAATTACCAAATTTTTATTAGCTATAATAAAATCAAAGCTGATATTTCTGTCAAAAATCATCCACACTTATTTGGAGAAGCTGCAAGAAAGATCAGAAGCAGAGTTTTGATAATTTTAATCTGTGCATGTACCTGTGTTTGCAAATAGCCAGCTGTGTATCCCTGTAGTTAGCGAGGTATATAAAACTGACATTTTCCTGACAACACCCTCTTTGTTTCTGCAAGTCTGATCAAAAGTGTCAGTTTGAATAACCATCTCTCAGCTACTAGACCGTTTGCTACCCTGTCTAGAATGTAAACATTTATATGAAGTACTTTTGAAAGTAATAACAGTATTTAAAATGATTTATATTGATGCTACTGTCCATTAAACTATTTCTCTAAAATAGCATGTAGTTTAGACTACACAGTATTAATTACTCTTAATTTACTTGCCCATAATATTAATTACTCTTAATTATGGTACTCCTCCTTTCCAGCTTAAAATTAAAATGAAGACCACTCTTCTCTCACACCCTAACAGAAACGCACCACAATGCTGACGAGCAGTCCCTAACCAAAGTTACGGCAGTAGGAAATAAAAGTGTCTCACATCTGAAATGCTACTGGAGAATGTTGTTTTCATACTGAAACAGAACTTACTTAACTAGTTTTTAAAATGATGATTGCATGGGAAAATGAAGAAAAATAGTCTACAAGAAGGTGATTTCCTTTGCTCAATCCTACTGCTAAGGTAACTAAAGGAAATCTCTTTCCTTTTTTTCTTTAGGTAAATGGCAATTTCTGTGATTAAAAAAAGTGAATATCACTTTATTCAGTGATTAGTCCTACAGAAAAGAATGATGCCACTCCTGGAAGAAAATGCTGTTTAGCAGCCAAATTAGTCCTTGAAGGCAGATTTATAGGTATCCTCACAAATTGTGTTTTCTACTTCACACTGGGGACTAGTGACTCTCTTTATACCATAAATGTTTACCAAGCATTAGTAAGTCCAAAAGATCAACAGTGAGCTGATAAAGCATCATTACTCAAAAATATCCCTAGCAAACTCTCAATTCAAACTTTCTTTTAAGTGCAATGCAGGAATTACAAAACCCACCTGAACACAGAAGAAACTTACGTTTTGCCTGAAACTAATGGCCCAGTTACAAGAATCTGGCACGGGAATTAGCATTCTCCAAGACTGCCAATCCATGCCTGCTTCAACAGTTATTAATGTTAAATGACGATGACATGAAAGTAAAATAACCTCAGGCAGCTTGTCTGTAGTGGGAATGACATAAACACCATCAGTCAAGCGTCCAAGAGAGTCTGTCACCAGTAACATAACACACAGAGGATGCTATGTATCAGCTTATGCAGCTACTCCATGATCTGCAGTCAGTAGTAGTAGCATTTTCCTGGCCTAAAACTTCGTAGTATTTCAGATTTAGCCTAGTCACACAGTACCTTTATTCCTGTTGGAAAAATTACAGGGTCTATTCTTAAATGCGTGGGAAATTTAATACCTTCTATGGAAACAGGTAGTATACCTCTGTCCCTCTGTCAAGTTTTTAAGTTAAGGTCTAGTAAGAGGATCCATATCCAAACAAAGTAGTACAAATCCTAAGGTTCATTGCACTTTTTTCTTTTTTTTTTTAAATGATATTAAAAATTCAGCCTCACCCTTGAACTACTGACAAATCTTGTAACTATAGAATGGTTTGGGTTGGAACGGACCTTAAAGATCATCGAGTTCCAACCCCCCCGCCATGAACATGGACAGCTTCCACTAGACCATGTTGCTCAAAATCCCATCTAACCTGGCCTTGAACGTTTGTAAGGAGAGGGCATCCACAACTTCCCTAGGCAACCTGTTCCAGTGCCTCACCACTCCCACCGTAAATAATTTCTTCTTAATATCTAATATAAATCTACACTCTTTCAGTTTGAAACCATTACTCCTTATCCTATCACTACATGCTCTTGTAAATAGTCCCTCTCCAGGTTTCCTGTAGGCCCTCTTTAGGCAATTGAAGGCTGCTATGAACAGTCATCCCGGAGCCTTCTCTTCTCCAGACTGATCACCTCCAACTCTCTCAGCTTGTCATCAGAGGGGAGGTGTTCCAGCTCTCTGATCATCTTTGTGGCCCTCCTCGGGACTCACTTGAGCAGGTCCACGTCTTTCTTATGTTGGGGGCTCCAGAGCCAGTTGTAGTACTCCAGCTGGGGTCTCACAAGAGTGGAGTAGAGGGGTAGAATCACCTCCCTCGACCTGCTGGCCATGCTTTTTTTGATGCAGCCCAGGATACGATTGGCCTTCTGGCCTGCAAGCACACATTGCTGGCACATACTCAGTTTTTCATCCACCAACGTCCCCAAGTTCTTCTCCACAGGGCTGCTCTCAATTCATTCATCACCCAGCCTGTATTTGTGCTTGGGATTGCCCTGACCCAGGTGCAGGACCTTGCACTCAGCCTTGCCGAACTTCATGGGGTTGGCACAGGCTCACCTCTCAAGCCTATCAAGGTCCCTCTGGATGGCATCCCTTCCCTCCAGTGCCAACCACACCACGCAGCTTGGTGTAATTGGTAAACTGGCTGTGGGTGTACTTGATCACACTATGTCCCCAACAAAGATGTCAATCAGCACCGGTCCCAATCTCTTGCTACACAAAGATCAGAAATGCTCTTATATAATGTAAATAATTCCAAAAGCCTTATTTTCCTATAGAAAATCAAAGTGATAAGGACTAGTTTCAATACATGGAAGAAATATATGCACCATAGCCACTATATGCTTCATCGCCCTTACACCTTTGACCACATCTTTCATTCCAGCCTTTGAATAGCTTCTCCATTAAATCCATAGGAGCAGACAATGAGTAGCAGACCATAGTCTTTGCAGCCTCCCTTTCTTCCTTTCTTTGGCTAAACATGTCTGACTAAAGTAAGACTTCCAGCTGTGAATACCTAGATTTCTTAAACACTGTTCCATGTTGGCTGAGCATGGAGGGCTGTGTTGGCGTTGGCCTCTTCTGATGTTGCAAGACTCCTGCATGGTGTCATACGCCAGTTTCAAACTAACAAACCTCCTGAAAGTATAGGTTTTTTTCTTTCTGTGATTTCATTGCCAAAGAAATAAAGCATTTTCTCCCAAACCCTAAAACTAGTGCTGTAAAGATCTAAGTCCTTGCTACTCTTAGAGTTAACAAGAAGGTTTTTATGACATTGGAAGTGCAAAGAAACTAATTCAAAGCAATTAAGGTAACTTCTGAGTGAAATAATCTGTAAGATCCTAACAACGCACTATATGTTCTACTTGATTTTCAGTTGCATAAACTTCACTCTCAGGCAGAACAAAGTATTAGCTAGAGATGACTTGGCATGTCTTCTGCTATACTCTTGGTGGATTTTATTGTGGTACTACTGCAAAAAAAAAAAAAATCTTAAAAGTTACATAGTTTAGAGTTAGTATCTAAGGAAATATAATGAGAAATTTCTTTCCAAAATTTCATTTCTATAGAATTTAAACCCAAAGGGAATTCTTTTTTATTGTGAATTCTTCATATTTCTTGGTCTCATTTTATACTTTTATCGTTTACTCTCAGCATGAAATGGATCCCTACATTTGATACATGTAAATATTACTTCAGTTAGAAAATATTTTATGGAGAAATACATATTCTTTGAATGTCTATGAAAACAGATGCCTTCCAATCAGGCAAAACCTCCTGTAAATATTAGTCTCCTAAAATAAAATTGTATCTAAGTTATGCCATTTTAGAATGCCGATTTTCAATACACACCATTGATAGCTCTAGCAACATGATCTTAAGTAAGAAACACATATGGCAGAAGAGTCAATCTGTTTGAAGCTGAAACTCAGAATCCCAACTTTCATTAAGTTAATAGATTGTCTTTCTTTTTCTTTCAGTGGAACTGTTCTAAGATGCAGCACAGCAAAACTATGTCCTTTGATGAACCAGGAAAACAGCAAATAGATCCAACTTCAATTATGTGTCATTTTCCTCCAAGAAAATCAGAATAAGTCTTGATGAATGCAATCTTACAGAACATTCCAAGATTAAATCATTTGAAACTTCAAGAACTCTGCTGAATGACAGCTTGAGGCCATGTTAACTGGAGAGTCACTGATGAAAGATTGTTTTATTTCAAATCTTTCATCCTTATTTAAGGGTAAACAACTCATCATGAAAGTATAAAGACTGTTGAAATTTAATATTTTGAACCATATAAAGCAAGAACTGCACAGAATGGCTAGGATTTAGGCTTACAAACTAGAGGTGCTGATTACAGCAGAAAACAGTAGCTGAAGAGGTAGCTGTGATTTATGTGCACTGGTGATCAGCTGCCCACGAACCGCTCCCTTGTGAACTGATTTACAGCCACACAGTACCAGAGGGCAGGGGACAGACGTCCTTTCCTTTAAGGAGGAGGGCTGGAACACCTCTCCCATGAAGACAGCCTGAGAGAACTGGGCTTTTTCAGCCTGGCGAAGAGAAGGCTCCGGGGAGACCTTATTGCAGCCTTCCAGTATCTGAAGGGGGCCTACAAGAAGGCTGGGGAGGGACTTTTCACAAAGGCCTGTAGTGATAGTATGAGAGGTAATGGGTTCAAACTGGAAGAGGATGATTTAGATTGGAAACTAGAAGGAAACTATTCACTCCGAGGGTGATGAGACACTGGTACAGCTTGCCCAGGGGGGTTGTGGATACTCCATCCCTGGACGTGTTCAAGGCCAGCCTGGATGGGGCCTTAAACAACCTGGTCTAGTGGGAGGTGTCCCTGCCATGGTAGGGAGGTTGGAACTAGATGATCTTTGGGGTCCCTTCCAACCCAAACCATTCCATAATTCTATGATTGGATTCATACACTAGCAAAGATCAGTCTCTCCTTCTGTGTTCCTCACACAGGCAGAGGTCCTTTTTGGGATCTCTCATGACCTAAGCTAAATTCAAATCCATGGTTCTCCCTGGCTGATATCTTTTAATGGAGAGAACAAGCTGGAAAATCAATTATAATATGAATGAGTTATTAACAGTAAGGGTGAGAGTTATGTAGCACCACCAACATGCTCAACAAATGGGCAAAAGTATAATATGTACTCTGCTGTATGTTTTCCCTTATTTTCTACACTAATGCTTTTGAATGAACAAACGGCTGACTTCAACGTTACCCTTGGAAACTGTGGCATACTCCTAAGCTCTTGCTGCCTTAAAAAATGCAAAAAAAACCCCAACCCTTTTGATTTTGTGATAGGTGAGGTAACCCAGGGGTTTGCTGACTTACTAATAAACAAATGAGTTTCACATCAGGGTTTTTTTCCTGGATTATAGTGTTAAAATGAGACCATAATAGCAGCCAAATTACACAAAGCAGTTAAATGCATAATTCACTCATTTTTTGTGAGTCAGATAAGGGCAGGCAGACACTTACTATTCTTTGCATTTTCATAATAAACCCTAACATATGCCTTTGCATAGAATCTTTATAACTTTTAAAATTAATGACTCAGTTTCCATGCCCCGAACCAGTAATGTAATATAGTAGATTGAAGCACAAATGAAAGACTCTTGTTATACAAATAGTTCAATTTCAGAGTTGTGCCTTGCTGAGCTAGAAATAAACCTTTTCTGCTTATATCAGAAAAACTGCCATCTTCTTTTACTCCCATTATTTGATTGCTCATGAAGCCTAAGGTTCATATTGACAAACACATGTATAACACTTATAAGTACAAAAAAATAAATTTGAATGGAGGTTTTTACATATATACAACTTAGAATTATAAATCTGGGTTTTCTTCAGGACATCCGTTAAAGACAATATTTATTTCTTCAAAATTCATAATACCCATCAACAGCATAGATACAATTTTTTTAATGTGCTGTAATCTATTTGATTCATAAAGGAGACCGGAATTACAGATGTGACAATCTTACATAATTCAAATGTTTAAAACCTTATAATTCATGGACTACCACTATTTCTTACATTAGCATGCACACAGGTACAAACTGCCTACAAAATAGTTTGAGATAATCACATGCAGAAACTTTAAACTCTTCTTCCGACTCACATATCTGGTACTATACTATCACAGATTTAAAAATAAACCCTTAGAAATTAAGATATTAAGCCTTTTCACTTAGATTGCTGTCTTGCACTATTGATTTTTATTATACTCATAGCTACATTTTAACTAAAATGGCAATTTTTGATAGAATAGGAATCCAAAGAAATCTCCAGTTATCAAGAACTGCATAGCAGGGCATTGCATTTGAAGGACTATTTAATGGCGCATGGGATTCTTAGAATTTCTTTTCAGTTGGTCCTTAACCACAGCAAACTACATTTTCATCTAAGTCGTATTTCTAAAGATAAATAATAAACACTTCTCAGCAAAAAGGATACCTGTCGACATGAAATGCCATACGGAAAGAAAACTAGTTATACTCAGCACACACTGGAATTACTGTCAGGCAAACATAACATAGAGAAGTTACATATTTGAATAATGCTGATTTGTACTTTAGCACTGATGAGTTACAGAAGCAAGGACAGCATTTATTAACGGGGAGTGCTGCTACACCCAGGGACATAGAATCATAGAATCATAGAATGTTAGGGGTTGGAAGGGACCTCTGGAGATCATCAAGTCCAACCCCCCTGCCA
>JAVSBS010022780.1:112805-136642 GCA_033124195.1 Coracias cyanogaster | reverse complement strand
TGTGCCCAGATGGCCAAGAAGGCCAATGGCATCCTGGCCTGTATCAGAAACGGTGTGACCAGCAGGAGTAGGGAGGTGATTTTCCCCTCTGTACTTGGCACTCGTGAGACCACACTTTCGAGTCCTGTGTCCAGTTTTGGTCCCCACTACAAGGAGGACACTGAGGTGCTGGAGCGGGTGCAGAGAAGGGCAATGAAGCTGGTGAAGGGGCTGGAAAGCATGTCTTATGAAGAGCGGCTGAGGGAACTGGGCTTGTTTAGTCTGGAAGAGAGTGAGAGGAGACCTCATTGCCTTCTACAACTACCTAAAAGGAGGTTGTAGTGAGGCTGGTGTTGGTCTCTTCTCTCAAATTAGTGATGAGAGGATGAGGGGAAACGGCCTCAAGTTGCGTCAGGGGAGGTTTAGATTAAATATTAGAAAGAAATTCTTCACTGGGAGGGTAGTTAGGCACTGGAACAGGCTGCCCAGGGAGGTGGTGGAGTCACCATACCTGGAGGTGTTTAAAGAACAAATAGATGTAGCAGTTAAAGCTATGGTCTACTGGTTAAGGAGATGTTGGGATGAATGTTGGACTTGATGATCCTGGAGGTCCTTTGCAACAATAATGATTCTATGATTCTATGTGAATGCTGGAGGTTGCATGGGCATAGTGATCATGAAATGGTGGAGTTCTCAATTCTTGGAGAAGTAAGGAAGGGGATAAGTCGAACTTCCACCCTGGACTTCCAGAAGGCACACTTTGACCCATTCAAGTCAGAGGCTTCCAGTATACTGTGAACAGATTCAGGAGCTAAACCACAAAACTCAGTCCAAAGCTAAAGACCATTTGGCCTTTGCAGTAAATCACTCCAGGTTAGGAGAAAAAAAAAGAAACTCAAGACTTAACAACTCATACTTCTCTATCACACTTCAGTACTCCAGTTGTTGATCTAAGAAAAATTCTTTTAATCCCACAGCAGTGCAAGTGATGTTTTTCTCATGACAAATGAGAGAAAGAAGATTATCATTCCCAGTTCACTTTTGGTCATCTTTATTTCTGTTCAAAATAACTTTTTTCAAAAAACCTATTTTTTTCACAGTGGAGCATGATGGTACTCTGTGAATCATTCATTCAATGACTGTCTTGTGTGTTTCCCCCATTAATTAATCACTTACTTAGAATGATATTTTCAGCATATAAAATACACCTATAATTTTTTACATCTTTTCTTATTTGCAACAAGCCAAACCTTCCTGATTCTCTTTGTTGATCATAATACAGCTAGTTTGATATCCTTAATATTTTTCTTTTTTGTCAGGAAGACAACCAAATACATGTGGCACAATAATCTGAGAATTAGCACTAATAGGGATCAAAAAGAATAAAAATTAAAATCAGCTTTTCAAGCACCGACATCTGCATCAAAGCATATATGAACACACATTCCATGGAGACGTCTCAAAATATCCAAAATTTCCTTTTCATTGTTTTTGGGCTGATTCATATTCTGACTTTCTCATGCAATCATCTTAAAGTTACCTGCTTGCATGCAAACAGCCAGCTTGTATAAAAAAAAATGAATTTGAGATCCACAGATGCAAAACATAGTCTGAAACGGTAACAAAAACATTTCCGAGAAGAAATTTAACACATTCACATCATTCTTCGTAAGGAAATACTCAGTGATAATAAATTTACCTCCTTGAAATATTTTCCATGTTTGTAAATGAAAAAAGTTTATAAGCATCCTATCAACAAGAACAGGCAAGACTATTTTTATCTTGGTGAACATTCCTGAACACAGTTTTCTACAACATTCATCCTGCACTTGCCCTTTCCTTTTTGCAGTGGAAACTACCTTAGTTCTGGTTTTGGTATCTGGTTACTCTGAGCACAGAGGAGGACACTCAGATGGCTGTCTTCTACTTACCTCTAGTAAAAAGAAAGTACTTTATGTCTCAGACTGTTTCCGTGCCACCTCTCATTTTAGCACTACTGATAACAGAAATAAAGTTTCTCAAGCTTGGATATCCCCCAGGAATCTCAATACTTACCTGTAAGACTACCCAGTAAAGGTTTGCCCTATCAAGATTTATTTTACTGGCATTGCATAACAGGCCACTCTGTAACTAACACGAGTGGAATAAGACTGAAAGTAAGATATTGCTTAGTGATTGAAGAAGGAAACTACTGATAGGATTAAATGGAAATATTTAAGAGAAAGCTCACATTCATTCACATTAGTCTGCATTTGGCTCTTTTCTTGTCTCCTCCTGTATATATGTGTCAAAGTACAGGTACCCTTTCTGGTTAGTATCTTTTGTTCTTTTAAGGAAGAGAGCAGCAAATAGAAAGAGAGTTGTTTCTACACCTTCTGAAACAAGATGTTTCAAGTATAGCATAACAGTTTGCAGGCACAGCAAACAGGTGGTGAAAAAGATACCACTGTGCGACTATTGCCCTGTGAAACACACCCATATTGTGCTTAGCTGTATTTTTCCATCAGTTTTAACCCTATTAGAAAGAAAAAAGCCAAAATACCAACAAATACCTCTGGTCTGTGATGTTTACTTGTCTTTATTCAAAACCATTTATTAGCTTTCCTTATTGAACTAGTCGAATAATTGATTATAGAATGGAGTATACCACTATGCTATGACAAGTACCTTCCATTATGTAATTCAAGACCATCATTACTCCCGTGAGCTGTTCCAGTCAATTTTTAAAAAGGAAAGAAAGAAATATGTATCTATAATATGTCAATTATATTTCTAACAAATACATACTCTGGATAGACGAGAGTATAATGGTCTATTTGTTTAAAAGAAAAAAGTTAAACACATGATATAAAGAGAAAATAAAAAATAGTACACTGTGAATGGGACACAAGGAACACATGCACATAATTCTGTTGGCCATTAAAAGATACATTTCCTTAAAGAGAAGCTTGCAGCTTCTCTTCTGTAAATGTGACAGGTGATCAAATCTACTAGGAGAGAAAAACTTTCATAATTTACAGATTAGCTCAGAATCTATAATAAGATTCAGAATCTATAATAAGATTGTGAGCTAATAATAGGAAGACTTATGCAAAGGGAAAGTTTTATTCTGTATTTTTCTATTGATGAAATCTTGCCACCAATGCCATTGGGTCAAGAATATGGTTCAGATTCTAGAGTTCTGCTGATAGAGTTGATAGGATAACTTATCTGAAATATCGGAAGATGAAAATTGTCATCTTACTCTTTTACTTGAAATGATCCTCACAGTAAGTCCAAACAGGAAACCTAGCAATTTTTTCATCTCCTGTCTCCATCTTCTTTCACAGTGCACCAATCCTTAGTCCTTTTTCAGGGTTTAGCAGAATCTGTGGAAAAATATTAAGCTATGATCAGCTTTATGTTCTGAAAAGGTCATCTTTTTTTTTATAATCCTTAGTGGATGCTCCAGAGTGTGACAACGTTGAGTTTTCAGAAATAACTCATCTTATTCTTCTTTTTGAAAGAAATATACTTTACAAGTTTCAGGCTAGTCTTAAAAATTTCTCTTTATGCTCTCAGCCCTTTTAAATTTTGATCTATTTTAACAGTCACCTAAGGATGATGCTTTGTTAATTTTGTACAAAGGAATGTATGAAGAATACAATTCTAGTTCACATAGACTTGATTTTCTCATCATGTGGACAAAGTTGGGCTAGCAAGAAGTAGAACAAACAAACCCACACAACAGTTAGATATGAGAAACAAGAGGTGAATAATAGAATCATAGAATGTTAGGGGTTGGAAGGGAACTCTGGAGATCATCAAGTCCAACCCCTCTGCCAAGCAAGACCATAAAATCTAGGGCAGGTTACACAGGAATGCATCCAGATGGGTCTTGAAAGTCTCTAGAGAAGGAGACTCCACAACCTCCCTGGGGAGCCCATCCCAGTGCTCTGTAACCCTTCACAGTAAAGAATTTCCTCCTCATGTTGAGGTGAAACTTCCTGTGCTCTAGCTTGTATCCATCAGCCCTTGTCCTATCGCAGGGTTGCCCCTTTCTTCATGACACCCAGCCCTTATCTATTGATACACGTTAATTAGATCCCCTCTCAGTCTTCTCCAGACTAAAAAGCCCCAGGTCTCTCAACCTTTCCTCATAAGACAGGTGTTCCAGACCCCTAATAATCCTTGTAGCCCTCTGTTGGACTCTCTCAAGTAGATCTCTGTCCCTCTTGAACTCGGGAGCCCAGAAATGAACGCAGTACTCCAGGTGAGGTCTCACCAGGGCAGAGTAGAGGGGGAAGAGGACCTCCCTCAATCTGCTGGACACACTCTTCTTAATGCACCCCAGGATACCACTGGCTTTCTTGGCGACAAGGGCACATTGCTGTCCCTTGGAGCACTGCTTCCTGAGTCACATAGATGTCATGGACCTTGTACTACACTTGGAAAAGATTTGTGCTGTCACTGAGCAAAAACATTTTGAAATGACATTGGCTTTTTGAGTTTCTTGCATTAATTCAATTCCCATCACTAGAGAGGACAGAGGAGATAAATGTCAGACACCCTATTTAATTCACTTCTCATTTTTTCAGTGAGGTGATTGTAAGCTACAGCAAAGTTTAGGCTAACCTCCTTGCACGTTCAACTTACCACTGTATGATCTTTGATGCTTAGAATATAAAACAGAAGCTCACAGTAAGACATTTTGTCATTCCTACTGGATTAACGTCTACAGGAACATACCTAACACAGACCTGTCCTTCCTAGATAGGTTAGCTTAACTATCTAGAGGCTTGCCCATTAGCACATTCAAATGTTCTTTCATTTTACATTTATTAGCCATATTCATTTTATATGCCCACAGCAGATTCTCTAATTTGATTATTTAAATTTCTAAGTTCAGTCAAAATTATCCACAACACAATCTACACAGAAAAAAGAAAAGCTGCAATATTGAATACATGTTTTACTTATGGAAAATAAACTTCAGTTACAGGATTGATTTAATTTTTTCCCTTGAAATTGAAAGGAAACGTCAAGCTACTGAGAGGTTTGGCCAGTGAAGAATTTTCTAAAGAAACAGGCAAATTCCTACTGCCTCTGAGCAAGTACTGTTCAGAAATGGAGTTGACTGTTTTCCAACAGCAGTCCACGTGGCTCTCTTTGGGGGACACTTTACAAAGTACTTACCATTTGTTGAAACAGAGCTAATATATATTAGTGAGCCATTGTTCTTATTCAGAAGACGATTAAAAGATCACCTTGCAGACAGACTTGGTTCCTTTTTCCAATTCACTAAATCTACATTTGCTTAATTTTACTGTTAGCCAACAGGCTTATTTTTTTTCTCCTAAATTTTAGATTATTTTCAATTGTGCCTAGTTTAGAAGCAAATGATGCTTCATAACAGACCGGTTTTAATGATTTCATTAACAGAAAAATAACAGTATTGTGTCTGTACTTTAACTATAGAACTACGCACCTTTTTAAGGTTGGTTTTAAAAACAAGGAACTGAGATTAGTTTTTCACCTTACATGATTATAAACATACAGGCCTCTCGCTCCTTAATACTACCCCATAGAGTGATAGTTTCATAAGAGTTGCTACTAACTTTGTGCTGCTGCAGTTTGCAAAAAGTTCATTGCAAAATTAAGTTCAGATACAGATACAAACATGGAAAAACTAAGAAAAGTCCCATATTTTAAAAATGTTCAGCTTTCCAGAAAGTAAGTGCATCTAGAATTCTATCATTTAGAAGCAGATCAAGATTCCTCAAAATTCTAATCAACATGCAGCTTTCACTTAAAAGTAAAATTAGACATCATAAGACTTGTACATGTCACAAGACATCAAAAGACTTGTACATGTCATACAGATTTTACTAAATATGAAGCTTACACCTCTAATGTGTCAGAACACTACATGAATGCATTGTGGAAAGAAAGCATTAATACAGTCTGGAAGTAGTTCCATTACTTTTGAGAACAGAATTGTTGATTCTATCTTCACCATGGCATGCAGAAAACTCGAAATGGGTGACCAGTCAATTCACATTGAGAAACAATAATCCACCTAATATGAAGCAATCTAAAACTTGTTTGAAAGGATGTAGTGAACTGTCACACTAAGTGGTCATCAAAAGCCACCAAACAGCTATATTTGCTATATTTTTATATAGAATTTTCATACCATTGGCAACTGTTTCAGCAAGAGACAGAAAATGAATATATTTGCCATCATTAGCACCTTATCTCCCTTATTCGTACATTAACAATTTATAAATTTCAAAACCAATTAAAATTGAAAACCAGATTTAACTATATGACTACTTGAAAACTAAAATGCAACTTTCAGTCAATAGCTTTGCTCTATTGTTTTTTTTCCTATTGGTTAACTTTTTAAGCTCAGATTAACTTGCAAGGCAGATTTAGTAGCAGATGGAAGTGGCTGGAATTGCTTAGAACAAAACTTTAAAAGCAGCTGCGCTTTAGGAGAGAAATTGGAAAAAAAGAAAGTTTTTTAAGAGCTAATATGTTCATTTCTCTGTAAAGGTTATGAAAACATTGTATGAATGCACCTGAAGTGCAGTTACAGAAGATAAGATCAAATTTTCCTGTTTCAGTGCAATCTTCATATACAAAAGACTGAATTGCAATTAACGTCATATTGATTTGAAAAAGAGCCACGTACTTCAGGCTACTTTTTAAAACCATGCTACTTTAGAACTACATTAAGAGGAGCACTGATTGTGACTGATAAAGCTTTTTTTAAAATTAAGCTTCTTTAGATGTCTGAAGCACAATTTGCTTCTTGGCCTTAGACTGAATTTCCTTATTTGAAATAAATAAGAAAAGAAAAGATTTAGTGTAAGATCTCCAGAGAATTTAAGGCTGAACATCCCAAACTGACAGCGGCACTACTCACACAGTACAACTCATTCAGGAAAACATTCTTATTTATTTACCAGGGAAAAGGCCAAGTCTTCTCTTTGATAGATTTAACACTGACTTGCTTGGAACTTCATCCCAGAATCATCAATTAAGGTAAACAGGAATCTCAGTTGCCTGGGAATACACTATTTAGAAACTGAAAACTCTGCAAAGTGGTGGATTGGTGACTCATTCACATATCTACCTGAAATTTGGGCACCTTGACCATTACATGGAATAAAATGTTGCGTGTTTCTAACTGCAACCCTATTTTTGGAGATTAATGAACTATAGCTAAATCTTGAAAAACAAAGTCACAGTAACACTCTCAGAAAATACAGTCTTGATAAGATACATAAATAAAATCGAGGAGCTGATATTTTAAAAGACAAATGCACTACTGTACAAAATTCACAAAACGACTTGATAACTCTCCCAGAAAGAGATTGTTTTATGTCCTGCTCTCGGAGGTTGTGAGGCCATAATTACTTACTGGAAAGCTTCTTGTATTTTTTCTGAAGGGAGCACATTTTCTACTTTTATTTGGAGGACAGAGCACATTATAGATGTAACAGTCTTTTCAAATACACAGGAAAAATGTGAATTAAAATCATTTGAATTATTGATATTCAGCATTATTTCTACCTAAAATTAATTTACTTACATTCTTAAAGTCAAGTCATAGTTCAATAGGCTTTCCCATGAAATATTACCAAAGAGATTAAAAAAACCCCAAACAACTGAATGGGCTGTGACAATGCATTAGATAACTTTGTTCTGCAGGTATGGAAGCTGAGACAGCTCTAGAAAATCTCACAAGAGCACATGGTCAGAAGTCACATAAAACTTTGTCTTTGCCTATCACTAGATACCTGGAGTAGTCCCACACATGGTTCAGTCTTCAGAATTGCTTTAGTTCTCCCTGCTAGCCAGCAGTGAAATGAAATGTATGAGTTTTACCAGTCACCCTGTTTGCAGTTGCCATTCTGATTGTTCAACAGCCCACTGGGCTGGGTTAATGCTGAACAGCAACATTCATATTGGCAGTGGACTTCTAGCAACTTCTAGGAATGTTACGAAGATAAGATGGACAGTGAACACCGAATATTTATCTTTGGTTTGTTTTCTTTTTTTCTAATGTGAACAGATTTATCTTCATGCCTAGACTGTGAACACCAAATATTTCTCTTTGGTTGGATTTTTTTAAATGTGAATAAATGTGTCCAAAATTTCCATGCCTAGACTGTGCACAAAATAGAATATCCCATGCTGAATATACGATTAAGAACACATTAGTAGCACTAACTTTCTCTGCTCATTTACACATGCCATTCTTCTCAGCTTGCTTTCATTCAGTGTTTCAAAAGGCCTGAAACAGTTAACCTGCTAGCATATACCTTACACACTGTAAGTAGCCAAATGTAATGCAAGCTGAATAGTGACAGAGAATGAAAAATAGATTGGGTGTTTCAGGTTCGGAGCACTAAATTATCATGTTATTCACTGAACTCTCCCTAGGCTCAGCCAGCCATACATCATCTGTCAATACCCCAAATTCAATATATAAATTAATGTCATGATTTTTGTGCTGTCACTAAATGCATGCTATTCTCTGGAGAGGTCAGGAACCACAGAAGTCATGTAATTTTACAGGGTGATACATATTCACAAATCCCAGGAGATCCGACCTACATTCCATGTAGATGAGCAGAAGCCTTTTTATCTCAGCTGGTACCTGGATTCCACTCCAGCGTTAGCAAACTTGTGGAGAGCAGACAGGGTATTACACCAATCCCAAAGGGAAAGGAAGTAGAAATATGCCTAAATACAATAGGTATGAGTTAAGTAATTGAACTTTTCATTATTTTTACAGAAACGTCTGAAGTGGGAAAAAATAAAGAAAAAAAGGAAACAATCTAGAGGTCTACCAACTATGTACTTCCCTATTGGCATATTAGTGCCAAGACAGTAACATCCCAGTACTTTCCAGAAGAGCAGACCGAAAGGGTTAGGAGTTTGAAAGAGTGATAATCAAAGTAAATAGATGTGCTTTAAAACCAGGAGCCTTAATACTCGCAATCCCAATAACAAAAAACAGAAATCAAAGAAGAAACACAAAGTAAGTGATAAACAATTACACAAGATTACCTTTAAATTGTTTATTTTCTGTCACTGATGCATCAATATTTCTTTATACATGTATTGGGTATTTGGTAATGAGAGATGTTGTAGAGGTGGTTTCTGTGAGAAAACACAGGAAGCTGGCCCAATATTGAACAGAGCCAGATCCAGCCAGCTCCAAGATGGACCTGCCGCTGGCCAAAGCTGAGCCCATCGGCAATGTTGGAAGCGTTTCTGTGAAAACACATTTAAGATACAATACAAGTGCTGCACAGCAGTGTGTGATAGGGAGGAATACGGAAAAAAATGTGAGAGAAACAGCCCTGCAGATGCCAAGGTCAGTGAAGAAGAAGGAGGAGGTGCTCCAGGTGCTAGAGCACAGAATCCTCTACAGCCAGGAGAGAAGACCATGGTAAGGCAGGTTGTCCCCTTGAAGCCCAGGGAGGTTAACAGTGGAGCAGATATTCACCTGCAGCCTGTGGAGAACTCCACTCTGAAGTAGGTGGACATGCCCTGAGGGAAGCTGCATTCTGTGGAGAGCCCATGTAGGAGCAGGCTCCTGGCAGGAGCTGCAGCCCATGGAGGTTTTCTGGCAGGACCTGTGACCCCATGGAGTACTCACACTAGAGCAATCTCTTCCTGAAGAACTGCACCCCATGGAGAGGATCCATGCTGGAGCAGTTCTTAAAGAACTGTGGAAAGAATCCACATTGGAGAAGTTCGTGAAGGACTTTAAAAAGCAGGAGAGACCCCATGCTGGTGCAAGGAAGAACATGAGGAAGAGGGAACAGCAGAGACAAAATGTTAGGAACTGACCACAACCCCTATTCCCAATCCCCCTGCGCTGCTTTGGGGAAAAGCTGAGATTGAAGTTGAGCCTGGGAAGAATGAAGGTGTAAGGGGAAGGTGTTTTCAGTTATGTTTTTATTTCTCACTATCCTGCTCTGTTACTAGTTATCCCAAGCCTGTTTTGCCTGTTTCAGTACTTCATGTACAATTGCCTTGTCCTTATCTTGACCCATGGGTTTTTCTTTGTACCTTCTCCCCACGTCCTGCTGAGGAGTGAGAGCAGCTTGGTGGGCACCTGGCAGCCAGCCAAGGTCAACTCACTATAAGATAATTATATGTTCTCTGTGTCCTAGATATGACTTTTGAAAATAGAGGCAGTGCAGATTTCTTTTACCTGCCAATACACTCTGAACATTGTCCTTGAATACCCCTTGCCTCCTCATAGTTCTAGCATCGTGTTTACTAGCAAGAGCAGGTGATCATGTTTCTATTTTGACTCTACTGCAAACCAGATGAGAAACATGGGAAATCTGCAGAGACATGATGCCTTCCTAACATAAAGCTGCACTATTTACAGACTAGAGCTGGCTTACAGCCAAGACTGGTTATATCTAGGCATGAAGACATAACCAAAAAAAAGTTCTTTATTGACTCTCTTCATCAGGTCATGAAAAATAAAACCCTTTGCAGATGACACACCTTCACATGGTGCTAACATTTCTGCACAGCGATAAGGGCTAAGTCTCAAGACAGTGATGATTTGCTACCAAGTGTGTTATTCCTAGAGCTGGTTGGGACTTTCCTGACTAAATGCAGATTCATCAAGACCTAAATGCACTGTCAGAAATCTACTCATCTCTCTGCCTGTCTGCCTGGCAGGCTGCTGAAGAATCGATGACTTCAGCATCAAGGGCATTTGTATCATGTTGATGGGGGTCAGAAGCCTACAAGCCGGGGGAAAAATAGCTACACTACAATAATCAGGCTCTGGAGTCCTGCCTGAAATTCCAAGGAAAACGTCTTGTTTGAATTTCCTTCTTACAATAAAATTTTTAAAATCTATTTTCAAATTCCAATCTTTAGAACACAGGAAGTAGTAAATTTGAAACCATCCAAATATACACTATTACATTTTCTACTGCTAGGTGCTAGAATGTATAAGCCTAAGTAAGAAATTGAATTAATTTCTCCTGGGTTTACAAAAAAGCTTCTTAAAACACTAAGTCATTCACTTTTCTTCCAAAGCACCTACCACAGCAGAGGGCCCTATAACAAATTCTTCAATTAAAGGCCACCATATGCATATTGCAGCATGGGACGGATTAACCAAGATGCAAAAGAGAAGCTTTTGTTCTAGTTTCAATTATACACTGCTATGCCATTCTCTTTTCAACCTTAGCACAACCAATACATTTTTGTTTCTTTTAATTATGCTCAAAACACCTAAACAGACATGAAATAATCTATCAGGAATTTTATATATATATATACACAATAATATCCATATATATAGTAACATCCTACCAATAAATAGCTATATACTATACTTCCTTAGGACAAAGAGGTTTCCCAAGATTAATTCCAGCCTTATTTTGTATCATAACTATAAATAGAAAATGATTATTTTCTTCACTTATTTTTTCTTCATGATAAGATTTACTCTACCTTGTTCTGCACTTTCTAACAACGGAATTTGACTAGCTACAATTGGCTAAATGCCAACCAGACCATCACTTCGAATGTAGTGGTTATTAAGAATTTACCTCTACGATCATCCTAATAAAATCAAGGCAATATGCCTAAGAACCTGAACAGCATGTGGAAAAAACAACCTTAAGTATAATGGCAACATTACAACATCTTCAAAAAAATCACAAAGCCTTTTCTATTGTAGAAAGCAAGTAAGAAATTATATTGCTTAGTGTACAATGGCAAATACTTATGATCAGTTCTGCAAACACCAGAGTGATTATTAACAAGGATATTTAAAAGGAAAACATTAAATTTGCTTGCAAACGTCACTCTTCTTGAGCCCAATGTGTTGTTTCATAACTTGATTCTCATGTGTAAGAATGTATTAAAAAACAATCCTGCAGAGGTTATAGTTTCTGCATTATATAAAATATGCAGCAATTTGAATGAACACTCTTTTTTCTGGAGAAGGCATGGGTTTACTCCTGCTTGAGAACACAGCTCATCTATTCTCATGTAGTATGGAAAGCCAACTGTGCAATTTCTCTGATGAATGCCAAAGTATGGCCACAGAACACAAGCATCTAGCTAGATCAGAAATAAGTGGATGAAAAAGAAGAGAGAGGATTTTTTTCTCTATTTTGCATTTTTTTTAATATTTCACATTTCTTGCTGGTAATAGCAATTGCTACAACCTCACATATGGATATTTTAGTGAAAGTAGATTCTATGTTCATACATATATCTATAGTAGATGTTTAATTTGGAGAGAAGTCTTCTACCTGAGATTCTTTTTCAGGCTTTGTCACACTCATCTGCCATTCAGTTAATGAAGTCGCATTTCCATTCCATATTCTGCAAACTGCTAATAACAACTCAAAATATGAGGCAATATTACGCATAAAACTCATTGAGATTCTCAGATGGTTTTCAGTAATACTTTTATTATTGTGCGTAAATGCTTTTTGGCAGTGCAGAACTGGCCAGTATTTTTAAAAGCATGGTGTTGGGACATTGTAGGATACACAGCACAAACGTATATTAAAATTGTAGTGCCGTGTTGCCTTACCTCCTAATAAAACATATTTACATGATAAGAAATAGATTTAGACTTTCTCACTTATGATTAAAAATTATTTTCACTGCCATTGAAATTAATTTATGTCATGAATTATTCAAAGGATAAAACAGTATCTCCACATCTTTGTTTCACAGCAGTGAATGGCACAGTACATTTATCAGATCCACTAAGAATCTCAAAATGGGATCAGGAAGAAATCTGGTTATATCAAGATGCACAACGTATTACCAATTTCAGATTTCAGTTTAAGGTAAAGAGCCGGAGGCTAATAAAAACCTATATTTTTTTCTTTTCAGACTCCATTTGTATGGGCTTGTGCCATCATCTTAATACACACTTTGTTCTGGTATAAAACATAGAGGTTGCAGATACTGCAAGGTTCATTGGATGTTTAACAGTTTACAAAAAACCGCACCCCAAACCAGCTTTCTATAGAAGTCCAATAATTTCATACCTCCGTATGCCTGACATCCTGGACTGCACCATCACTAACCTACCTCCACTTTGTGCTTACCGTGAAAGGTAACTGTATGCTGAACTTCCAGGGTAGAGGTTTTGAGATTCATGTATTGCTCCTAGACCCTCCAAAATCTACACTGAGCTGACCTTGCACCACGTACCAGACAAAGCTGTCATTTCCACACTCTCTTCTGTTTGTCTTCTGATGTTGCTCTGCTTCTGCAGGCAACAAGACTTCTTTCTACTCTTTCATTCTCGAGGAGTCCTACCGATGCTCTAAACTGGATGATTCACTATTACCTCAGCTATCTTGTTTGACTTTTGTTCCTATAGGAACAGTTTACACTTCGTATAAATTTCAATCCGTTTGAGTAAAACTGTGATAAGGAAAGCACTTAGAGTGTCTACACTTCAATGTATTTGTCCAGGAAGAAAGAATAATACAGAACTCCTCTACTTATCTAGATCCATTATGTTAAACATTAGTAAAGAGTGTCCAGACAAGTTTAGAGTAGGTGAGCAGCAAGGGCAACTGAATGCTTATCATCCCTGCAATATACACAACAAGGTAATCAAACTTCAGGGAAAGAAGGAAAATGTGCTGACCTCCAAACATTTTGACCTTCAAAGGCTTAAATTTCGGGTTTCCCATATTGCAGTCCCAGCGCAAGTTTACCTTTTCTGATTTCCACCTTTAGAAACGTTGCAACTTCCCTACTCATTTCATCCCAGGTCCCCTGCGTGCCCCTGCTAGGCCAAGGCTAACCTTGTTTCCTTGCTGTCCCCCATTCTCCCCACAAAACTGAGAATGCAGCAGCATCCTCAGTTCAGGGACCTGTCTGGGAGAAGCGCTGAAGGGATCATGACCATTTTGTGCGTCTGTTTTCAAATTTAGCAGCTGGCAAATCTACTAAAAAACCCCAAATCTGAGTCTGTCTTCCCAAAATATTTTCTTTTAAATGCTAATGAATTTTAGGACTAGGTTTGCACTCGATCAATAACCTAAAACGGCTGAAAAGGATGGAAAGTAATAAGGTAGTACCTGTTCCATGAACAGCTATGTCTTGAAGACGGGGTAGTATTTTCTGCATTCCTTATATTTGCTGGTTATACCTATTACCAATACCCGTCAGAAAATTGTAACAATGTAGTTCAGACAGATAGCCACAGAAAAAGGCAACTATAAGAAATTAGAACAAAAATCCAAATAATTCTAATTTAAAATTTTTAAAGTCAGAACAAAGATGCATATTTATAGGCAATCATGAAAAAAACAGGAAATAAAAGTCATTTTTAATGAAAAAGGAACTCCTTGTCCAGAACAAAAGAATATATATTATTAGTCTTAGAACATATTCATAATATCTAGAATATATATTATATTATTTATATATATGTGTGTGTGTGTATATACATAATATAGAATATATATAGAGAGAGAGAATATAAATATAGATTCTCTGTATAGGGAGAATGTAAGAATTGAGAGCAACATATTTAACTCCATGCAATGACTGCCTTTTCACTTTTGCTTTGGATCTCAAAATATTGTGGCTCGTGTGGAAGTGAGAACATGCATCTGACCTCTAATGAACCACACGCTTTACAGAGAAGTAAGTAAGGCCCCTTCAACCTATAAAAAATAATCACAAACAGAAAGTAGAGAAGGGAGGGTCATAAATTTTCATATAACAATCCCACTTTAACAGAAAAATCTACCATCTTTCAGAATATTTTCAACAATATATGATTAATTTTCTGGATGCAAAAGGTGAACTTTGTATTCTTCTTTCCAGCACCCAAACTGTATTTGGGAAGCTGTTCTTCATGTCCACTGCCTACATTATCTTGAAGCTTCAAACTCACAAAACTAACAGTGAAAATGGGAACTTCAATCTGATTGTTTTTAAAGCTTATGCAGCCATTTGTATTGTTAGTAATAACAGCAGGTATGATCACTGATGCTTCATCTCAGTCTCAATGCTTCACTGTAATTTTAATCCAAAACCTCCAGGCTTCTTAGCTGTCAAAGGATATAGTGATATGAATTACATCTAATATTCCACTGACATCTGTCAAACTCTTCGAGCACAGAATATTTTTGCTTGTGAAAACTATCAAGGAGAAAACGCCCAGCTCATAAACAGTAGTAATTTGGCAAAAGCCCAAAAGCTTTTTCAGTACAAAAATGAACAGAATTTGTGCCTTTTCAAATGGTAGAAGCAATTTTTTTTTTAAGAAAAGAAAGCAACATGAACAAATGGTGAAAACAGGTTTAAAAGGAAAAATATGTACAGAACTAAAAAAAAGCATCACATTGCTGAACACACTGCCACTTGACACCAACAGTCTTTCATTTTCAGCAAAGTAAAACTTTTTTTTTTTTCAGTTATACCAAGACTCACTTATCACAGTTCGACTGCACTCCAAAAAAAGTTGAAAGCATAAGAATATAGAAAAAAAAGCCTGTTTATTTTATAGAGGTATAAAAGAGTTTTATCAAGGAAATGATCACTGCACCAAGACATTCAAGAAATTAAAATGGTGGATCGAGCCAAAACATCTGCAAGGATATTAATATCACTTAAGCTACTTCAGTATAGTGTAATGATGGATAAACCCCTAAACCAGAAGTTTCAAACAGGGTAGCAAATTGACATTTTGCAATAACCCAAGTCTATTTTCCCTAGGGCTTGAACAGTGGAAATTTTAAGGGAATGCCAAAGTATATACTCTTAAAAATAATGAAGATGCTTCTTGATTGCAATGACTCTAGAACTGTAGTTCATGCATGCCTAGAAAGAAATAAACCCCTTCAATTCACCTACTTCTATACAAAACGGGGCATTGTACTGAAGAGAAGCCAGAGAAATACCATGTCTGCATTTGTTTCACAGTTGCAGTTTTAAGTTTTCTCTGTGATATTGTTCCTTTTCTTTTTCTCATGTTACATCTCATTCTATACTCAAATCACTGAAATCACATTTCAGCCCTAATTTATTTTGTCTCTCTTGTCTCTGAATCCATATAATTTGTAAAGCCCGCCCCCCATTTTTCTTTTATCAATAGGTTTACAAGTTCATCAATTTTCCTCACATTCGGTCATCTAGAAATCAAAATAATTTTACACAAACCTGTGCAAGTGGGTCCAGTGAGCCTAAAAGAGCTGGGGACTTGAATCACTTAATATTTTGCTAGCATCACTAAAGGAAAAATAATGTTCCCATATCTTCTGTCAGTGACCTAGTGCAACCCATAAACTTCATTTGTTGAAAGCTAGCTATTATTCAGGCACAATCCTCACCACGCTAGCAACTTCCATAATAGCACCATAAACTTCTAGCTTTCATCAGTATTCATGTCCACCAATTTCATTTTCTTGCTGGTCCTGAATAGCCACCATTGCTTACCACAATCTACAACTTTTGAGCAAGTTTACAGGGCATTTCAGAACACCCATCTCAGCGCAGACACCTGGGTCACTGCCACGTTATGGACATGAGGCTTGCAGGATGAAGAGCTTCTCAATAGATACACGTGTCTGAGCATAGCTATATCCATAGAAAAAATAACAGCACACTTACCTGAAAAAAAACCCCATGACAACAACAAACAAAACCCGTTGCAACAACTTTTTTAGACAAGATATTAGAAAAAGACAGCACCTCAATGCCAGTAGCAAGCATCCAGAGTTAAAAGAATGTCTTAGTTTTGCTTGTTAACATATTGTAGAGTGCAGAAAAAAGCCGACATGGGAAGAGGTAAAGATTTACGTGAGGCTCTGCTTTAACTCCTAGAAATTTTCCTCTTAATTTTCAGTGTCTGTTGTTCCTACTGCTTGAATGTCTATAGTAACATAGGCTGATGCTGGGCATATATTCTATACCAGTTTTTGTGACAAGGTCACTTCATCTCTTAAAAACTTTCCCTTTGTATGCTCTCCTTGATGTAAGGATATCTTTTTAAACTGTATTATGCTGGAGTAAATATGCTCAATTCCCCCAAACTATTTCATTTTTTCAGTATTCATTTTTCACAGTATTCTGTCCTTCCACTTAATCTGCTTATACCTTTGGCAAAATTAAATTTTGTCTCATGTCTCAATGTGTTAGCAACCTGAGAGTTTTGCATTTCCCTGTTTGTAAAGCAACTCAGAATTTCATGATTCTTGATAAAACCCAAAACTGTTAAAATTACATTAATGGCAGTTACTTTCACATGATTTTCAGGGAGGCTGAAGCTGAGATCTTAGCATGTTTCTCGCTAAGGTGGCAGCAACTTCCCATGATCTGAAGAAGAATTCCTACTCTTTAGAGTCTGTCTTGAGTTCACTAAGTTACAGAATGCTTTTCATGTTTTTTAATCAGCCATGACTTCTCATTAGTTTACTTCCGCTGAAACAATTCTGATGGTAACTGAGACAACTGAAGAATGTTGCTTGGTAATCACCAAAGTCACAAGTCTCTACCCACTAGAATAGATGTCAGAAAGAGGTATAGTGACAGCAAGCAGCTTCCTTCTCTCCCTGAAGAGGGATAATTCTTCTTTAAAGACTTGTTATCCCATGCTTTTAATCAGGGAACAGTAATATCTGAGACTGGTTTACTTTTTAAAATATTTTAACAGAGCTTCAGGATGGAACAGATTTCTACAGCTGTTGTAGACATTGGGAGCACTGGTGGTAGTGATGGGAACAGACAAATGATAACAGAAGCATAAGGCAGATTTTGGTTTGTTTTTCTATGGAATGTCTTAATTAGCAACTAAAGATTACCAAAAATTAGATGCTCCTCAAGTGGCTAATTTACTGATCCTAATGGAAATATGGGGGCTACAAACTCAGTCCAGAGCTCAGACTTGCCAGTAGCTGCCTTGAAGACAAGAAGCAAGCTGAGGGCCTAGAACATTTCGTGCTACGACTCTGACAAAAACCCTACCTGAAGTTGTTCAGTCTCCATATAAAACCAGCTCAGCTTTAAGCATCACTTCCTCCTCCTTTCCAAGAAACTATTGACTCTGTGCCAGGGGTTCACCGTTACTGTCCTTCCATCTGCCTCTGGAGGTCAAGATGACAGGAAACAAAGTATCTGCTTCTGAAGATTTAGAGACTAAATAGTAGAAAAATGTTTGTATTATGAAACTCTGAGCTCCAAAATAATTCAAGAAAGTCAAGGAGCTCTGATTCTAGATGAAGATTTTTGACTGAGTGGTTATTTCCCACTGAAACCATGGGAAAGAAGAGCTATTGGTAAAAGTATTACTGTGCTAACCAAAGAAGTGGCCTGATTTGCCAAAATAAACCCCACTGTGTGCACACACTATACACCATGAAGCTGTTAGAAGTTGAGGCATTGTCCCATAGAAACCACTGCCACTAAATAAAAAACAAAACAGCTCTCTAAATACTCCTCAATCTTCAATAAGTTTCATAAAGGAAAACAAAGCACTTGGCACATTTCACCATCAGTAAAAATCATAATAGTTCCTTGTGGGAAGACAGAACTCAGTTGTGGAAAATGAACTGCAAAAGAAATTTATTTTAGACCGTATCTTCCTAGTTCAGGAAGGCTTGGGGTGCAAGAGAGTCAGATTTTAATGAAATAAAGTGGTGTATCCATCTCATCTGATGGAGATGATGCAGTTATACTGATAGACTGAAGGCATGGAGAAAGGCAAACTGATTGAAAATCCACTGTACCCACAGCTATGATTTGTAATCTTTCAGAAACAGCAAGATACCTGACACTTTTATAGCTCCATCTTCTCTCTGTTCTCAGATCAGGTAGTTGTAGGGGCCATAAGATCCTCTGAAGTTGTTTCTTTTCCAGGCTGAACAGGCCCAGCTGTCAGTCTCTCTTCAAACACCATGTGCTCCCGACCCTGCGATGGTTCTCCATTGGGTTCACTCCTATATGTTAATATTCTCATGCTGAGAGCACAAAACTAGCCACAGTACTTCAGATGTGGTCTTACAAGTGCTGAATGGAAGGGGAGGATCACTTCCCTGTACCTGCTCTCAAAACTCTTACTAATATAGTCCAGCATACATTCAGCTTGTTGTCTACTAGGACCCCAGGGACTTTTCTGAAGAGCTGCTTACCACGCAGTTGGCCTCCAGCCTGCCTTGTTGCCTGGGGTTATTCTAACCCAGGGCCAAGACCTTTTCCTTTCAAATATATCACTGAACAAATAAAACCTTTATCATTAAAAATTTCTCATTCTTTTTAAAAGCATGTTTTTCAGGTAAAATACACCCTAGGACACAGCCATATGCAATTGCATTTTTGAGCAAGAAAACAGTGCACTTTAACAGTGCAGCGTTCTGTGCCTCACAAGTAACTACCTGTCATTCTGTACCACGATGTCCAAGTCTTGTTCTCAGCTCCTTCACTATACCATGTAGCTGTTCAACCACAGGCTACTTGACATCCACCTTTACAATACCCCCAGACATTAGCTGGTATTTACCTCTTATTTGCAATGGCATGACAATAATTGGTTCAGTAAGTGCCTATCGCAAAACTTGGCAAAACAAGAATGCTTCACATCTTGACTTAATAACATCCCATAGGTAGTTTTTACTCAGTTTTACAAGTTTAGCTGAAAATCTCCAGTCTTTAGATCATCTGCATGCAGACAAAGATAAGTAATGGAAGAAAGAGCTCTGTAAAACCTCCAACACCTCCCAAAGTATATTATAAAAAAACCAAAACCTTGCCAAAACCTAGAAAAGCTAAATGTCAAACTACAAAGTTCTTGTTTATAACAAACTCCTTTAGGCTAAGAATTTCTATCTGGAGTTTCAAGTTAATTCATCTGAGCAAGACTTTGATGGGTAACTTGATTTCTTCAAGCTAGAGGTGCAGTACCAATTGCTTACCTGACTCGCACGCAAATGTCTTTGACGTCTCATCATGAAAGATAATTGCCACTGCATGCTTCTTTGTCTCTCGAGGCAATCTAGTAATGTTTTTGATATTGTGCAGCTCAGTTACCTTAAAATGAAGAAAAGTATTTTAGGCCAGCGTATAAATAGTACAAATAATAAGAGTAGCCATAACTACTCGATTTTTACTATAACCTTTTTTTTTCCCTGCAGATAATTTACATTTGTAAGTTTTTTAACTGATAAAAGCACATAAACAGGCAGAGTCTAAAGTTGCAAAACTTTCTATAAAGCATAATGTATTAAAAAGTGAATGGTCTGCTTCTCTAATAAAGTTCTACTTGGAAACATAGTTACTACAATGACAGCCTTGTGATTATTCTAAAATATAATTTTGAATTTCTATATTCATACAACTTTGAACAGCTTCAGAGTCTGCATGAAATACATAACCTAATGTAGGAACAGCAGTGTTTTATTAGTTAAGGGAAGTAACTCAATTATCATGTCAATTAGCATTACTACATTTGTAAGGAGAGATCCTCATCTGTCTTTAAAGTCTAATTGTCATCTTCATAGAATGCACAATTTTATTTTATTTTCCAAATATTAAAAAGCTTATCAACAAAAAATTACAATCTGTAGCAAATTTACAGCATGAACAATTCAATCTATTTCCATTTTCCTTTGATGCAGGTAGATAACTACAATTAACAGAAACGAAAGAAAAACATGTTATTACAACCAGAGCTGGTAGCACAGCCTGTATTAAGCTGCTTAACACTTTGCATTATAAAATCTTCTTTCCATTTTCTTGGAACTCTGCACAAACTTTAAATGGCTTGCATTAGCTTTTCCAGGCAGGACATGAGCCTCCGGCAGAATTAATTTCTTTAAAATGTCATCCATTCCCATCTACGACTAGGGAAAAATGGACTGGGTGTGGGTGTTTTTTTTCTCCCCTTTTGTTTTGTAACTCTCATGCTCCCTGCGTACAGCTCTAGCATTCATTTTCATACGCTGGAAATAATGATTTTTAAGAGACAGATGTTTTCTATGGTGCAGTGACAAACTGGAACATGTTGGGGCAAAAATACTGAGAGCAGATGAGTAGGGAGAGGCATCAAGAAGCCAGGGAAAGAAACTGAGCATGAAGTGCAAAGCATAGGTGCTGACGACAAACCTGAGATGGGGTCTATCTTGATAGCCTTCAGCAAAAGGGTCATGGTTTAGTGGTGACCTGGCAGTGCTGGGTTAACAGTTGGACTTGATGACCTTAAAAATCTCCTCTAACCAAACTGATTCTGTGATTCTAAAACACACTCCAGTTTGTCAGTATCTTTGCTGTAACAGGTGGGCCAAAACTGGATGTGGTACTCTAGATATGGTCTAATGAGTACTGAGCAGAGGGGGATAATTATTCCCTGTATTGACGGTTCACGGAGCCCATGGAGCTGCTGGCCATCTTTGCTGGCTGAGGCACCGAGGGCTCTTCCCATAGGGCTGCTCCCAGACTACCCATGCCAAGCTTGTGCCATCGTAGGGACTCCTCTGTCCCAGGGCCAGCACCCAGCATTTGCCCTTATTCAGTTTCACAAGGTCACTGTCAGCCTGTTCCTCCAGCCTGGGAGGGCTCTGGAAAGTAGTCTGATTAACTGATCTTTCCCAACTTGCTACCTGTGCAGATGGTGAGTGCACGCTCCTCTTACCTCCTCCAGGTCCCTGATAACAACACTAATCAAGAGAGGTCCAAGTACAGACACTGCCAGTTCTACACTTACAGTTGACCTCCAGATAGAGTATGACCCATTAACCATGACTTTCTGGGGCTGAGTAGCCAACCTGCTTTTCACTGCCTAGACATTCACCTACCTGTACTCAACTTGGACATAAGAATATTGTGGAACACTATGTCAAAAGCCTTGCTAAAGTTGAGTACTCAACAACATCCCATGCTCTCTCCTCATCTGACATCACAGACGGCTATGAGGTTGGCCAGGCATGATTCACCCTTGGTAAATCCTTGGTGCCTCTTCCCAATTATTTCTTCTTGACATGGACAGAAATATCATAGAATCATGGAATGGTTTGGGCTGGAAGGGACCTCACAGATCATCCAGTTCCAACCCCCCTGCCATGGTAGGGACACCTCCCGCTAGATCAGGTTGCTCAAGGCTCCATCCAACCTGAAAATGTTTTAAAAGACTCACTCTTCCCATAGGTTGAAGCAAGCCTGCAGACCTGTAGTTCCCCAGGTTGATCTTTTGGCCTTTTTTTGGACATAGATACAACATTTGCTGTGCTGTTGGGTTCCTAATCCCTTATAATTTAGTCATGCATTTTTAGGGCTTTGCAAGAATCTACTCATTTCTCTGGTTTTGGCTTGGGGAAAACAGAAGGGCTGCACAACGCAGATACTACTGTCCCATTAAAGGAATTACTAAAATCTCTGTTAATTTTTCTTGATCTGTGTATGGTAAATGACCTAATATGTGAAAGGTAAGCTCCTACGGCTTACCCAAAGCACTAATCTCAAGGAAATCCTGTAAAAGGGAAAAGAAAGCATTAGTAGGCAGAGGAGAGAGTAGACTCTATAATTCAAAACCTGAGGGAACAATACCAAATCCAGAAGTCATTACTGAATTCTGAACACCCAGAAGGCACCAAAATAGGAGACAGAGAAGATATGGATCTACTATTCTTTCTAAATAAGAAGAGGATATATGAGCAATAGATTTTAAAACAACTGGGACACAGAAGTGTCAAGGTTATTCTTAAAGATAATGTATATTTAAAAAATAACTTAAAGATGGATACAGCTTTTCCTCTTAAAAGGTTCAAAAAGATAACTGACAGTGCAATATGAAGGGGAAAACAATACTGGGGAGGAAAAAAACCCAACATTATTCTAACACAAGCAAATGAAACAGAAAGTTCTATTTTCACGTGTATGTCCATGTGTGACGGTGTACACCATGCAGAAAAAAAACCCCTTAAATCTTGTTATGTTAAAAAGGGAAAATTTCTCTTTCTGGAAAGAAAGGAAATAGAAGTGTTTTGAATCTTTGACAACAGGGCATATTAAGCTTTTTTCCAGTCCCTCTCAGACAGTAAAGAACTATCCTTTTCTTTAACATTTGAGTGTTACAGATTACTGAAAGATCGTACAGTGCTGAGCAGTTTGATAATAGATTCAAAAAACTTACATTCCTGGCATCAAAGCTACATAACAGTCACAGTAATTTTTGTTCAAAACATAACTACAGACAACAGAGGACGCACACCTAGCCACCTATAAAGATGATTTTATGGGTTCTCTTGTTGATCAGTACATCAAGCCTGTCTTATTTAATATATTGAACTCTTTCTTTAATGCAAGATCATTCACACACTTAGCAATATTGTCAGCACAAAATGAAGAAACAATATAATTTTATTTTGCTTGCTGGTGGGAATTTAATGAAACATCACCAAATTCTGATGTGCTTTTTGGTCCCATTATGAGAGATTTGGTTGAACAAAATGCAGGACAAGTGCAGAAAAACAGTCTCCATGCAGGGGAAAAGGAGCTTTGTTTTAAACACATTTCAACTTTCCTTTGTCTCGAGAATCATGCTGCGTTCCTACACAGCACAGAAATTCTTATAACTCTAATGTGACAGGCAAAGAGTTACATGAATTGCCTCTTCCAAACTCCCTTTTATTTTCTATTTTTAAAGCAAGGTTTTTTGAGCCGTTCATAGTTTCACACAGAAGTCACACTCCTCTTGTGTACATCTCTCCACAAAACCAGACCTCATTTCAAACTATCACCAGATATCTTTCTTCTTGTTAAATGCTTTAACGGTTTAACATGGGTAGCCAAAACATTTCTGCCAGTTTCAAAAAAAATACATATATATAAAAACATCTTTC
>JAVSBS010022780.1:0-112043 GCA_033124195.1 Coracias cyanogaster | reverse complement strand
TGATATTTTACCACTTCAAGTGAAGTATAGAAACCTTACTTTTCTTTATATCTCTTTACTTTCTCCAGTATGTCCACGTTTCGCCTGTACCAGTAGCCCAGAACTGGACACAGCACTCCAGGTGTGACCATGCCAGTGCTGAGTGGAGGTGAAGGATCACCTGCCTCAACCTGCTGGCTACACTCCTCCTAACACAGCCCAAGGTACCATTAGCCTTCTTTGCAGAAGAGCATGTTGCTGGCTCAGGTACGCCAAACCATACACAACTTGAAGGAGCAGTTCTAGTTTTAGTTGTTGCACAAGACAACAGGATAACTGCAAAAGCACCACCAGTTGACATCTCAGAAACATGAGCTGATGCTATCCACACAAGAGGCCATGTTATCAAAGAAGTCCCTCAGTATTTCTATTGGTTATGTCATTTTTAGTATCAAATAGAGATATGAATTTTTTGCTTCTATGTTCATCTTTTGAAATTATACCGTATGTTTCTCTCCACAACCAGAGCAGAAAGATAGCGGCAAGAGTAATGATACTGTGAAAGTCTATCCTCCCACTGCTAGAGAGGATTGGAGTTAATCAAATCCTGAATGCTGCGTTCAATGCTAACGAACCATGAGTCATTTCTCTACCCACTGAACATTTGCAATTAAAAAATAAACACCTAAGAATTTATTTTGTATGAAGGAAAAAAGAACTTTGCCTTGGCAACCAAGCTACATTATGTCAACGATTTTTAAGTGTGGTTTAAATTTTTATCTATTTAATTAATAAATAAATAAACCTTTTTAAAGGGGAAAAAATATCAAAGCGACTAAAAAGACAAAAAAAAAATCCTAAAAAAGTAATAACTTTTTGGAAATAATTTAAACAATCTCTTTGGAAACTTCAAGAAGGTTTTAAAAGACTAATCAAATTCAAAATCTATCAAAAAGAAAAAATTCCTTTTGTATGACTAGTGCATTAGGCAAATCTACTTTTTTAAGCAAGGAATGCTATACTGAAATTTGCTCCCTGTGGTATCATAACAGAACTGATGACAAAATACAGTCTGCTTCATTGAAAACATTGCTGTTCTTCACAAAAACAAGATAGTGTTCTGGAACTTCCTAGACTACAGGTAACCTTGTATCAGGAAGAAGAAAAGAACAAAGGGAAAATTATGTGCTATTAAACATGTAAGAGTCTTACCTAGACTTCCACAAAAAATGATGGAAATACTCCTACTGTGGGACTGCAGTCTGCCTAAAACTAGTAAAAACAACCCAAACCAACAAAAACTTTGAAAATAAGTTTTCCTATTTCCCCCCACTTGTATCCCTCTAGAACAAAATGAACTGATGTTTTCTAAATAATAGTATTTTTATGGTGGGTTTCCATTTATTTTTTTACGACAAAACAAAGAAACAATCAATTAGGCTAGTGGATATCTCTGGGGTTGTGCACACATGGGCTTGTACCACTTGCTGTTATCCACAGCCAGCAATGGGGCAGAGCTCCCAGCTGAGTCTTGTCCTTGTGTGTGGCTTCCTCACCTTTGGGATCAAGTGAGAAGAGCCAGGAACAGGGAGGGCAAAGATGATGATGTCCCTTCTCCTTTCCAGGCTAATGTGATTTTTCTTTTTCTGAATATAGCTCTTGATAGTTCAGTGGACATCCTGAGAGGTCCTTAAATCTGCATCATGAGGTGCCTCTCAACCATGATTTTTTTCCCCTGTGAGTGGTGCAACGAAAATAAGCCAGCCTTTCTCACCTAATTTTGACCCAAGGTACCTCCCATGATTTCGAGATCTGGATAACGGGAGCTCCAGCCTAAGTTGAAGGTTTTCACAGTTTGAAAGGGTTGGGAAGGGGAGTTAAACCTAGGGCTCAGATGATGGCATGAAGTACAGCATAGATTCAACCAAAATAATTTATTTGCATTGAAAGCCTGTGATTATTTATATCCTGTAATGCCCCTGACCCAGTTTGTCAATCTGGTGAGAGATTTCTTAGTTAGGGTTATATCCAGCAGTTTAGCAGGAAGATTTATATACACAGCAGTTACCGCGTTCAGCAAAGTTGTATTTTGTATGCATGTCTTTGCTTGTAATTTGTTTTCAAATGTAGTCTGTGTTAATAAACACTTATTTACTTATTTTTGATTGAGCTTATCTAACAAGGTAAATTTGGGAATTATTAAAGGTCAGCTACCTTAAATAAACCAAGAGGAAAATTTAAGGGAAGTATTGGAAGAGTACATTCTTCTTTTTCTTTTTACTCAAAGACCCATAACATATTCCTTTTCATTAATGAATACTTTTGGGCCGAAACTAAAAAAGGTCTGGGCATAATCATGTACTTTGAGAATGTTAGAAGTGAAAATTATTAAAAGTAGAAATAGGTTCTAACTGTCCAGTATACTTCAGTAGGCTTAAACTGATCTAATTCATTTACACATTCATTGTGAAGTGCTGTCTTATTACTTTACTCAGATAATTAAACTACAGTAATGAAATGACGCATTTTGTTTTTGAGGCACAAGCACAGTGCTACCGTTTGCATACCTTCTAAATCTTGTAGGAAGTCTGATATTGAAATTATCTTTTTTTTTAATTGTAGTTGAAATTTGGAAAGATAATTGGGAAACCTTTTTTATTTTAGTTGTGAATCATCTTTCCTCCCCACCATCTCTCTAGCCTGGTGTTATTTTTCTAGTGTGAACCTGAGTTTCAAATTAGAGTGTTCTTTTATTATTAAGGCATTAGTTATTTTAAATTTTGTTAACACTCACTTTTAGAGAAGACTGGGTTTTTTTCCTCTTTTTTTTATAAATGCTATACTAACAGTAGTCTGGTATTCAGTTTGCACTTCAAAATGAAAGGTCACATTGGAAAACATATTTCAGAAGTTCTTTAGGATAGTAAGGAAATGGGATTGGGGAGAACTGAAAGATGATATTACAAATAACTGTCTATAAAAATGCCCTTTGAAGTGTGAAAGCATTTTTTTTTCAGTATGTATTTAAAAATCCTAATTGTTTATTAAGGGAAGAGGTCCACATATACATGGACTGATCAAATTTTAACTACTGCTTTAAAACACCAGACTACCAGCCAAAACCGGAATAATCCTAGTAGCCTGTCTGATTTTATGACTTAGGCAACAGTTCAATCCTGGCAATATTACAGCAGTGCAGTTTGAGAGAAAGCAAAGTAACTTGCCTTGGCAAAACCCCTCCTTTTTTCCCTATTAAAGGTAGCTGGTATGACTAATATGCTTTTTCTGCCCTGGTAGGTTTGATTTGCAAACACCGTGAAACAATATAGCACTTAAAGTGGCCTAACAAATGCTAAATAAGTAAGTTCGGTTTCCATCCTTAATTTTTATTTGATTTTATTGAGGCAAAGTGAAGCGTTTGTAACTGGTTAAATGGTAAGTGGGCAGTTAGAATACAGCATGTATCTGGATACCCAGGTGGCAGCCCATATGAATGTCAGCAATACTGATATTTAGCAATACTTAGCAATAGTGAAGACTTAGAGGAAAGAGAGTGTTGAGGTAAAGATTCATATTTTGTTTGGATTTTGCATTTATATTTGTAGTGACAGGACAAGGGGTAATTGTCTCAAGCTAGAAAAGATTAGATTAAGGTTGGACATTAGGAAAAAGTAGTTTAATATGAGGGTGGTTGATCACTGGAATAGGTTGCCAAAGGAGATGGTGGAGGCCCCATCCCTGGAGACATTCAAGGTCAGGCTTGATGGGGCTCTGTGCACCCTGACCTAGTTAGAGATGTCCCTGCTTATTGTAGGGGATTGGACTAGATGGCCTTCAGAGGTCCCTTCCAACCCAATACATTATATGACTCTATTATATGATCCATTCTTTCACTTTTCTGATCTTTACCCTCATGTTCCTCTTGCAATCTTGTGGTTTTAAGTTTTGCTATTCTTACATGAAGTAGGTTTTTCAATTTTTTCTGCCCCTTAGTACTTTTTAACCTCAAGTCTTGTTTTTCTGTCTCTTGCATCCCTTAGTCCTATTGTTGATTGTCATGTGCTGTTCTTGTGCAGAATATCCTGAAGCCTGGAAAATGTGTTCCATCTTAAATACTCTGAGTGCCTAATCCCATAGGAGTTTGCCCAAACCCATAAAGGTCCAAATAGCCTTACAGATCTGTTAGCATCCCTTTCTTAGATTCATAGGTTAATTCATATGTGAATGGACCTCAGGAGCTCTCTTGTCTAAAGCCTGCACATGGCACAGCCAGCTCTGAGCTCAGATGTGGTTGCTCAGGGTTTTGTGCAGTAGAATCTTGAAAACCTCCAGGGGTGTAGATTGCACAGCCTCTCTGGGCAGCCTGTCCCATTGCTGGACTGTCCTCAGGGAGGAAAAGCTTTACCTTGTATCCAGCCTGAACATCTCCTCTCTGTTTATGCCCACTGTCACTCTTCCTCCCATTGGGCACAGCTGTGAAGAGCCTGGCTCCATCTCCTTGATAATGGCCCTGCAGTCACTGGGCTCTACTGTTAGGTGCCCCTGAAGCTGTCCATGCTGCAGGCTGGAGCAGCCACTGTCCCTCAGCCTCTCCTCACAGGCCAAGAGGTCCAGCTCTGGCTGTCCTGAGGGCCCTCTGCTGAACTATCTCTGATTTGTCAATTGCCTTGGGCTTCCACAACTGGGCACAGTATTGTAACGTGTTCTGAGTAAAGATGAAAAGACACTTCCCTTGATGTACTGGCTCTGCTTCTGTTAACGCAGCCATTTCCCCAGTCCCAAAGGTCCTTATGCTTTTCAGTCAGAATGCTGCCTTTTTTTAAGAGCCAAAATCACGTTCAGCTCTGTCTGAAGCTGTAACAAAACTTCTACTCTGTGGCAATTGGATTTAACCACGTAAAAGGAGCCACCGCTAACTGCCGATAGGATTGAAAGCTGAGCTGAATGGAGATGCTTTGGTTTTTTGAGGTATTCCTCTCCATAGCCCTTTCATCTGATGCGGGCCAGCATCTCCTTTTCTCCTTTTGCAGACTAGCAGCAGCATTCACAGGAACGGTAACATATCAGTGCCTCCTTTGCCCTTTTCTTGCTATGACAGTTAAGGCAGGTCTTGCTTCTTATATCACACTCTTGTCATCGTCAGGGTGCTTCTGGTTTGAGGTAGCTCTCTACCATCTGGGCATCACTCACTAGAATCCCTGCTCCTTGCCATGGTGCTGGCTTTTGCCCTGGTACATTCCTGCCTGCATGCTTATTACACAGCAGATGGTAGTTTGTGGGCCATTATTAAGAAATAAGAGGATGAACAATTACATTTTGTAGCTCTCTCTTCTGCTTCTATTTTTTCCAGATACAAATTAAATGACAGGAAGGCAGCACACAATGCAAAATAGAAATCCATTTATGTAAATTCAGACCTTTTTCCTCTGCCCAAACAATTTCCAGGACTCTGCGCAGTGGAAATAACATTCAGTAGATGGAATCACAGACTCATATTCCTCCCAATTTCATATGGGAGGCACGCATTTGGAAGAATTCAAACAAGATATAACCCAGAATGGAGCACTTGAGATTTTACGCATGATTTTTCTGTTTTTCATCTCTTTTGGACCTCCTTTATTATTTACTGTGGAATTATATTTTTTGTAGGGACGCAGATGTAATATGTGATTTGGAGGTAATATTTCTGTAATTGTGGAAGAATTATCTGATCTGTTTAAATGTACAGTTTGAGCACCAGAGCACTTAATGGGTTATATACACGTGGTCTTTACATGTCCACGTAACACAAAAGTGGATAGTGCAGACCCTAGATGTTCAGCTCTCAGACTAGAACAGAATTTTAGTACAGTAAGCTAACAAATAAATGTCCAGAGTAGGTCAGTGATGAAGTATAATGGAATCAAGAGACAGTGTTTTGAATTGTTCCTAAAATCCTTCCTCTTTGAGAAAACCAAATATAGTTCCAAATAAAGTAATCAGAAAAATGTCAAATTATGTTGATCATTAAGAAGCAATGGATCCCTGCTAATCTGAGCCTTTGTTTAAGTATATTTTGTAATTTAATAGCTTTTCACATCTAATAATATAATTAAGGTGCCAAAAAGAAAAGAAAAAAAACCAGCAAAACCCTCAAACATTTTAAAGGGTAAGTATCTTAAGTTGCATTGACTGTTCTGTCATATAAAATATTTTGCTAACATAATGAAAATATGATCTTGTAATTACCTCTAGCTAGAGATAACTGTCCACTCCAAAGGCTGAGTCTACTCTTCAGAGGTTTCACTTTCCAATTCTTGAAGAATTTCCTTGCTCATCAGCCTATCCCTGTGTATCTTGCTTGGATTTTGGCTCTTCCTACCTGCCACTGCAAACTGTCTTTTGTTAGTAATTTTCCTGCACTTAAATTATTTACTAGGAGTCTGCAGCATGACACTACTGAAATTAAATGATGGCTGTTTTACCTAGGAAGAAGTAGAGTTAGACTACTGAAACAGTAGGATGTTTGTCAGGTCTTTTTCCAAGTCTGTTGGCAGAGAAACACAGTGAAACTGCATCAGGCAGTGCTTGGGCATTCTGACAGGGAGTAGGGAATAGAAGCAAGTTGGTGTGAGCATCTAATTTAGTAACTTCATGCAGAAAGGTGACTTCAAGTTCCTGAGAACCTCTCAGGGTGGAAATGATTATTGTAAGACATAAGATAGGGAAAATCTTCAAGGAAATGAAGTTTGGTTTGTTTTTTTTTTTCCAAGTGAAAACATAAGGTCTCCTTTTGCTCTCATCCTCTTATCTTTTTGACCATGTAACATGAGATTTCATGAGATTTGTTAACTGTTGGTACCTTCAGATGAGTCCTTTTCCAGCTTTTTGTTTTGTTTTTAAGGCTGATGCATTGTTCTATGTTTGTTTATTTTCTTTTGAAACAAAAAATAGTAGAAACTTTTTAAAATACAGTCATAATATAGAGAAGCAGAAAGTTAGTTTTTCTTTCACCTGCCTTTCTTCTCTTTTTAATTTTTTTTATGATTGATCCACCCAGATGTAGCTAGACAGCATTTACAAGGTGTTGATGATTATTGATTTTATTATTCCTATATAACATTTACTGAAAGGAAGCAAGAAGAAGCTTTGAAAGTAGTGCTCTTTTTAGGTAAGATGTTATACTAACACAAAACAAGTTTAAGATTTGGGTTTATCTGCAGACCAATGTAAAGAAAAACAATGCAGGTGAGAGGAAGTGCTTTGCACTGCTGGGAGCAATATTCGGATGATTCTGAAGTGTTCTAAATGTATGAGCAACAGTGGCAGAAAATTAACTATAGGGTCTTTTGCATTCTTGTTCAGTTGCTTGATGTTTCTCTGTAAAGAAGTTTTGCATTTTGGTGAACAATCTGAGACTCATCCCCCAAAAGCGTGTACAGATCAAGTACATTTCTTTTCAGCTGTGCTGTTGTGGAATCTTTGAGGTGATCCAAATTCCCGACTATGAGAGGAAGCCAGTTACAGAAACCAACACTGATGGGTAGCCTTGGCACCCTGGTGCAAGCCTAGCCTAGATTAATTTTACAGGACTGAGACGCTGCCTTTACCAATCCTAGAAATTATCCTACCTTGTAGCCCTTCAGGGTAATGTCCTTTCATCAAATATTAACCAGAAGTAAAGTTCTGATATAGCTATGCTAGGAAAAAAACCTAACCAAACAACAACAAAAACCCCCAAACAACAAACAAACAAACAAAACAAACCCAAGAAAGAAAAAAACTTTTTGATATTAAAAAAAAAAGTGGAGTAAAAAATCTTGGCAAAGAAAAGTTTATTACATATCAGTTAAGTATTCCACTTCTTTCCTTCAACCAGGGTTGAGTTGTCATTCTAGAAACAAGCAAAATGATTTTAGAGACACATACAGGAAAAGATCAAGAAACCAAATGGGGAAAAAAAAATAGGCAAGGAAATGAATGTGTGGGCTGCTGAGTGAAGGACATATGAGGCAGGAATTATTGATGAGGAGTAGGAGAAATGAGAAATAGGCCAGGTGCTAAGAGTCCCTAACATGTACCACACTGAGCACCATATGGAGTAGTGCACTTTTCTCCAGTAGAGAAAAGGAAGTCTAAGTTAACATACTAACAGTGAAAAATTGTAAAATACATAATCATAGCTTAATACAAAAGGACATAAATATGCCTTAGTCTTTAAAAATAACTCCCATCTCAATCCAAGAATACCAAAACTGGCATTTTGATGCTGTTCTTAAATATAAGCACATATATAATAAAGGCATTTTGGATATTCTGAAGGAATTATTAATAGCACCACATTACCAATGAGATCCTTGACACTGATCGGAAAAATACATCAACTAGATGAAAAACCAGATATAGAAAGAAATTTATGCGTTTAAACGAACCTAAACACAGCCCATGTCTGTAGATGTGTGTGTGCACATACACTCTAAGTGGTCCAGAATTCTTTAGGAGAAAAATGAAAAAGGGAGAAAAATGCATTGGACAACTTGAGAAAAACACAGAAGGAAAAAAAAAAAGGAGAAAAAAAAAGATTAAAAAAGAGAAAAAAAGAAAAACAATAAACTGCTGCAATTTGAAAAAGAAGAAAAGGAAAGATTCTGAACAGGAATGTAACCCTTCTTTTAGGACTTTTTAAAAAAGACAGTTTTAATTTTTGACAAACTTTTATAATGCTTAAATAAAATGCTTTATTTACTTCTAAAGTTAACTGAAACTTGTTAGTTGATAATATGAAAATTCTTTTAGCTTAACTGTCATTGGGGATAAATTAATTTTGAATATCTATTATGACAATTACACACAGCTACATTTTCAACTCTAATGCATTTTTAATAACCTTCATCAGCCACCAATTTGAATTTCAAATTTCCTTCTATGAAGAAGTAAAAATTAGATAGCTTTGTGCCAATTTTCATAATAAATTGCTCTTTATTTACGTTGCAAAGCTCCCTTACTATAAGCAAATTAAAACCTTAAATGAAACTTAGTACTTATATTAGAGTTCATCTCCTTTTATTAAGGGAAATTACAGTGACAAACCTGTCTGCCCTCCCTGGTACACCATCACCTGATGTTTGTACCTGTCTGCTCCCTTCCATAGCTATTGCACAAGCGACCACGCCTCTTCCTATTTCCACAGCAAAATGGTAAACATGCCTCCAACAACACTGGCACAATTCCGATTAGCTTCAAGGGAAAATGTTGTCATTAGGAAAAAAAAAAAAAATACATCCTCACGCAACATTTCTTTACTAGTGTTATGAACAGCAGGGGAGATAATTAGGTCTTTAACTTTCATCATGAACTTCTACTATTTATGTAGTCTGCTTACTTCCTACACTTGAATAGTGAGAATACACACACAAAATATTGGAAAAATAACAAATGTAGAGGCAAGTGCTGAAGGCTAGGAAAAGCTAGGAAAAGAAGACTTAAGTATTACTTTGACTACTAGTTCTAAAGTATTACTTTGACTACTAGTTCTATAGGTCTAGTCCACTGTTTTCCTGTATTGGACTACAGGGTCTGCACTGGGTCTGATCGCTGTGTGTTAACACAAATGAATGCTTTTACATTTATTGGCAACCCTTCCATACATACTATGATATATATTCTATTAATTATATGATCATATTTGATTTTTCATAATTTTTCCACTTCAGTCAGAAGAAATGATAAAGACTGTTCTGTTCTATAGAGGCTTTATAAATTATGTTTGATTCTCATAACTTCATACTGTTTTTCTGACTTAATGGTAGACTGTTTACACCCTGGTTTCTTTCAGGGTTCTTCCATAATGGTCATCACACAAGTATATTTCACACAGATGGTTTCACAAATATTTATTTCCTTTCACAGCTTCCTCACTTTTGAGAGGCATGGATTACATTGACAGGGAAGGAGCAAAGAAACTGAATGGTGAAAACAAATGAAAGCCAAAAATATGTCCTTTAAATTTTCAATCTGAATTTGAGATATCCAGAATTCAGATTTTCAACACCTGCATTGAAGAGGGGAGCTTAGTGCAAATCTCCACAGTAGAACCAGTTGGTTTATATCCTAGCTCAACCCTTTCTTCTTGATCTTCCCCCAAGGACTGGTGGAGATCTCCTTTAGAGACCTTACTTCCAGTCTCTTTTTTCAGAAGTACCTATTCCCCAGCCTCATCCAGGTACTGGTACTGAAACCATCACTCCCTAACACAAGGTCTTCTTATTTTAGAACCTGCCACTCCTGGGAGATGTCTGAGAAGCGTACACCTCCCAGCTGCCGAAACGTGAGGCAGGTAGAGAGCAATTAGAGAGCAATTTGCTTTGGTGCTAAAATCTGAACAATCCCTCTTGCTTTCTCTTAATGTGTGTCCCCCCTGCTGCACTGACACTTTTTGCCCCGATATAATTGGGCTGAAGGGACAAACTATGTCTATGCTCTTTGCTTCCTTGTCCACCTCTCATTGTCAGATTTTTATTTCTGTACCAGTCTCTTTGTTTTTGCACAGTCAGTTAAAATGGATTTCAGTTTAACCCTAATAATATCCACTTTCTTCACCACCTTCCCATCCCATTCTTCTCTTTAGGATTTCTCATATCAGCTTCTTGAACAGCCAGCTTTCCACTGGCCAGAAGCTCTTGGTGGTTCTCCCAGATATCTGATCGACAAGGTGCTTTAATAGAATGCTGGAGCATTTAGTCCTTTATTTTTCTCCAATGCTCTGACATTTGGTCTATTTCTTCTCTAAGTTGTAGTTGAACAATTTTCCTTTCCATGTTACCTAAACGCCAGAGGATATACATACAGAGAATGGCTCCATGAGCTCATCTCAAACACCTGACCCTGTACTAGTCTTCAGAAATGACAGGTAGCTATTAATGTCAGGCCTGAAAGAACTGGAGGGAACATATTTCATTACTCAAGAGAGGAAATTATCTGAATTTCCATCATATACAAAGCTTTGCAGATGACACGAGACATTTAAGCTGTCAAAGTCAGAAATGTTTCTAACAAACATGCACAAAACACAGGTTTGCAAAGGCTCTAAACTTTGCTAAATCATGGCTAGATTTTCATGGCAAAACCAGAATATACATAACTGACACACTCCATTGTGTTCTCTATGGTAAAGTAAAAACACTAAGAGTTGAAATAAAAACTCTCTTGAGACTGTTTTAAGAGACACTAGGAATAGTGTAATAGGAATAACTGAAATACACTCAAGGAGAGGGTAGAACCAGTTAGACACCATACATGCAGCAGAAGGATCTATCAAGAGCTTGCAGCAAATTTCTATGAACTATGAAATACGTGTCATAGAAGTTTACAATGGAAGGGACCCTGCAGATGCTCTGGTCCAATCCTGCAAGCGGGGTTTTACATTAGGCTAGAAAGGGCCCTGCCAAGCTAGGTCTTCAGGATTTCCAGTGACGAAATACTGACCTCTCCGGTCAGCCTGGTCTGATGTTTAGTTGCTTCCAAGGCTATTTTTTTTTAATCCTTACATTCAGCTAATTTACCCTGAAGCAACCTCTGCCCATTGCTCCTTGTCCTTTCCCTGCAGATCCTTGAGAAGACAGCACCTCTGTTTCTCACCTCAGCCACCTCATTGAAACTGGAAAGCTGTGATTAGACAGATGCCCCTCTATGCCTCTCTTCACTAGTTCCTTTAACCTTTTACCCATACATCAGGTTCTCCAACCTCCAGTCCCCTCACAAGCCCACTGCTGGACCCTCTCAGTTCTTTCAGTGTCTCTCTTGAATAGAGCAGTGAGGTGACCAGAACTGGACACAAAATTCCAGGTATGGCTTAATAAGCACTCAGTAGGAAGGAACCTTCCTAGTCGAAAGTCTTCAATCTCCTGGTTGTACTCCTGCTGAGACAGCTCAGGACACGGTTTGCCTTCATTGCTGCCAGGGCACACAGCTGGCTCACGGCTCAGCTCATTGCCCAGCAGAACCCTCAGGGCCTTTTCAGCAGAGCTCCCTCTGGCTACTCAGTCCCCAGCCTCATTTGCTGCTTTGGTCATTAGGTTTGAGGAGCAGGACTTCATGTTTAGCTTTGTAGAGGTCATAGAGCCTTCATCCCTGAAGGTATTCAAAACCCAACTGAACATGGCCATGAGCAACATGATCTGACTGATGCTGCTTTGAGCAGGAGGTTGATTAGATGGACTCCAGTAGTCCCCTTCAATCTGAATTGTTCTACGCATCAAGAAATTTTACATTATTTTTTCCCCCCCTCCTGCTGAAATGTTTAATGGATCTCCACATAAGAACCACCACTAACATGACTGCGAGTTGCTGTGTTACCGGAAGAGATGAAGAGTTTATCTTAATTTTTCCCATTTATTCCCTCCTTGATACTTAATCTACTGATGCCACTACCGAGGAATTCAAAGCCATTAACTGACATCACTCCTTTTTTTACCCTGTGAATGGACACTTCTAATGAATGCTCTGTGCCTTCAAGGCTTAGAACGATGAGTAGAGTCCAACACAGGAAGAGACTCACAGCGTCATTTAAGTATTTTAGGTCCCCGCTTGTAGGAGCTCAAAGTCCTGTCAGCATGCTCAGCTTGTAGATTCCTTCACTATAGTATTAAGGAAATAAGATGTTATTGCCTTAATACAATCTTTGTTGAAAGATATTTTGTTTTATTAGTTTGCATGCTGCCCTTTGATGTGCTCAGGCTCTATTAAGAGCTTTATTACCAGCATAACTCCAATTATTCCTGCAATTTGCTTTTTGGTGCATAGAATGCTTGCTTTGAACAATTATTTTGTTCGGATACTTCCATATTTTAAGAGAGATCTGATAATTACTGCAAATCTTACTGTTTGGTGTACAGAACTGAGTAATTTTACTAACAGTTATTCATTTAAATAGGGTTCATTTTAATCTCATCAGCCGAGTAATAGCTGCCGATTAAAGCAAGGTCTTTTGTAACCTTCCCATACCAACCAGATGATTTTGCTAAAAGACAAGATATTACTTGAAAGTGCTGTAAATAAATTTTTGAAGAGAATTACACGTCAAAATGGAGAAATACAAGGATATAGTTTTCATGAAAATTTAGTTATCTCTGCTTTGGAAGACTCAGAAAAATAAGGGTGTAAAAACCACACAGGGTACATTTGCACACCACTTTCAACCTCAAAGGGCAAAGAGTTAACAAAAAAACTCTGTTAAATTCTTGACTCTTTGCAGATAAAAATTTGCAAAATATTATTCAAAACTAACACAGTGGCACACATTCACTAGGCTCCTAATAAAATGCTACAGTGAGATCACTATTTCGAAATTTTCCGAAAGAAGTTTTGGGCAATATAATATTACATACTTGTAAAGAACAAGGGTATGAGGAGAAGGGGAAAAAGGCAAAATGGTCTAAAGTTTGGATTGTTCCAAGTAAAAATCCAGTATCTGTGAATGTGACCAGATCTTCAAAGGTATTGATATTTAGCTTTTGTCTAATATGAATTTTTGAGTGAATTGAATCAGATGAGAAAATAAAGACTTATTGAGGATACTTACATCAACTAAGAAACACTGGAAGTAGAATGGTCAACATAGAAAAACTAGACAGGTTTGCATTTGAGATTTTTAAAAACAAAACACATAAACATTATACAAAATAAAAAGACAAGGAAGGGGAATTCAAATAATATTCAAATGTGGATATAAATCAAGTGTTATATCTTATCAAAAAAAGCATGAGAACATAGGCCTAAAAATTACATTTTGATAGATGTTTATCCAAATTCCTTTTGAGAATGCCTTTGCATCTGGAAGCAATGCAACATCATGACTAATAGAAGCATCCCATATTACTGAGGTCCATAAGGAGACTTGCTTATGTTCACTACAAATCAGAAGTTACGCAACACCAGAGGCTGATACACTCCACAATAAAGCAGGACTCTTGGACTACACTAGAATAAACAGCAGGCTAGTTCACATTTCTTTAGCACTAGAAATCTTTATTTAGGCAACCTAGCAGCGGCCAGAAAACAGTGAGAAAAGAAAACAAGAACCTGAATGTAACTGAGTAAGTGGAAACAATCAGAGAAAAATTCTTATAAGGGTTATGATAATGCTACCATATATAAAGAGTTTTATTTTTCATTTTAGAGTTGTAATTACATCTGAGAATAGTATAGGCTAGCACACAGATGGCTGTGTAACATTTCAAAGTCACTTGGAATTCACTTATCCTGAACTATCTTGTAGTGAATAACCACCTCATGGTTTAAGGCCAGCTCAATTAAAGACTAGCAACAGTGCTGTAGAACAATAAATATCTTATTGGTCCTGCATATTGAGTTTTTAAGCACCAAAAGAACCTGTTCCCTCCTTCCTCTTACCAAACAAGACTACGAATTCACCACAGAATTTCTTGGGGTGTGCTTGTGCCACATGCACACAAGAGATCTTATTGCCAAGAACTGCTCAAGAACCTGCTGTAGCCAATATAACATCTTACCATAAATTGCTGGGGTTGTACCACATAAATTACCATTCCCTGAAACTAGTATTTAGCATTCCACAGGTTTCTTCAGGACAATAAAGCAGTGAAAGAAAAACGTGTAATGTAGCTCCCCTTGTGTGGTCCTGGCCACTAATGTAATTTAGTAGACTACAGTTAGAAGGTACTAATAGTCTTTTTCTGGATTATTACTTATTTTTGTGGACATATATTACATAACATGCTTAAAACCATCTGTTCCATATATATTTTTTTGACTATCTGAAGTAATTGCTAAAATGTTGCGCAATTTATTTTATTTTGCATTTAAAGATTTATATAAAGCACATAATCACACATAATAACAGAAAAATTAAATAAAAAAATCTAAAAAACTTATGTTACTTTAATCTTGCTAAACTTAAAACCTTCAAGATACCCACAATTTTAACAGTCTCTCATATTGGGGGGATTAAATCAGTAAGTATCGAACTCTATGCCAGGCATCACCTGTTCATTTATTTGAAGGATAAGCACACTAGCATTGACAGATTCAAGCTTCTCTTGCTGCAGGATAGCTGTATCTTGTCAGAGATAGACCCAACTCATAACATCTTCACTTTGTGTGAGGGTTATTTACCTTGTTACTGAAAGAGAAGCATGCTTTCATGGAACTCGGGATTTTATAAGGAATAGAAGAATCCATATCTGTTGGTTTGCACTTTGGAGTTGATGGACTACCGCTAGTAATTCAGCTATGTCATCTTTAAATTCCCTTTGGGCTGAATATGTTCTCCATGCTTTGCCAGTGACCAACCTGTGTAGCAGGGGTTGAAGTATCTATAATAAAGTTTATACCCACACCAGAGCATGTTTTCTCTACAGTAAACCCCAATGCAAATGTGCTCATTTCTATTCTCTTTCTTCCATATGTCCTTTATACTTCAACATTTGGATGCACAGGGTCTTTGGAAAGTCTTTTGTTCCTGATGGATCAGAATTTGTATTTACTTAACTCTTCTGGTTAGGTGCTCTTCCAGCTCTACTTTACTCTTTCTAATTCTGCTTTAACAATTAATTGGCCAACTATACAATGCTTTTTAGTTTATTAGGATACACTTCAAGTTTTAAAGTTTGATGTCTCATTTCTAGTAACCTTCATGCTGCTACGTAGCCACACTGACCTCCTGTAATGCTCCTGCGAGCCTCTCTTAATGGATAACAGGCACTGGTACCATCTGATTGGTATGACTCCAAAGCCTGAAAGAATTTAACTTTTTAAACAGAATCATAGAATGGTTTTTCAGTTTAAAGGCGTTACCCCTCTTTCTACTATTACAGGCCTTTGTGAAAGGTCCCTCCCCAACCTTCTTGTAGGCCCCCTTCAGATACTGGAAGGCTGCAATAAGGTCTTCCTGGAGCCTTCTCTTCGCCAGGCTGAGCAACCTCAATTCTCTCAGCCTACCTTGTATCTTCTTTTACAAACATGAGAAAGCTTATTTATGCCCTCTTTGAAGTTGGTAAAGCTATGGTGTCTGGTTTTGGCCTTTTCTGACAGCGCAGGAGCAGCTACCAAGAACACAGCCATCCCTGGGACATGTGCAGAGCTATTGCCACTTTATGCCCTCTTTGCAGGGAGCAATGGAAGTCATCACAGCTGTTCTGCACAACCTCTACAGCAAATTTTCAAGGGAAAACAGTACAGCTGAGCTGTCCCTTACCTGAGCAAGAGTGTAATGATCTAAATTTACAGCAATGATAAGTTTTAGTTTGATACCAGAATCTGGAATGAACAGATGAGGTCATGTTTCCACTAATGAGTGTAATATTCACTGTTACTGTCAGGAGGCACTTTTCTGTAAGGACTAATGCTATTACTGTTATTTATAATAAGAAAATTACTAGACAAAAAAAAAAACAACACCAAAGCAATGCACAACATCATTAGAGAATTTACAAAATGACAAATAAACCCACATACTGTCTGGATACTGGGGAGGGAAGCCCATTTTCTACAGAGGCAAGCTTATCTGCTCATTAATAAATATTTATTTAGGATATGTAAAGCAGAACATCTCTATTTCTAATGCTCTTAGCTTTGTGCTACCAGTCTTTTTTCTTTTTTTTAGCCTTTTCTATACCTAGCGCATGGGTTTATGACATAAGTGTAGGAGATAGATAGCCATGTAGGCAAAGTGCCTTAAGGAATTTGCTTTGAGCTACACTTCAGCTCAAGCATGCAAAAGGTGAGATTTTAATGAGTTACTTATATTGGGGTACTGTTGGTTATCCTGGATACTGATGTGAATGCAGAAAAATCAAAGGTAAGAATTTTTGTTACATTTCCACTTGAAATGTAAAATTTTCTCCTATAACTCTGCATAAGAAAGCTAGAAAATGTACACACAGTACAATCTAGTAAAACTATGTGCTACTCGTAGGCCTTCTCCCAAGGTAACCTAGTCTAATCTGAAGGTTTGAAGCTCATGAGCTCCTAGAGAACCCCAGTATGTTCTGAGGCTCTCTCCTGCACCACCTGCTTTTGTCTACTAGTTATAAAGAGTTTGTACAGCAGTAATGACCTCAGAGTTGATGTACATATTCTTATATCAGTATTAGTGTGTGATCAGAGCCTTTCACCCTTTCAAGCATGTCATCCTTTCATAAAGAGTCAGGCTTGCAATTTATAATCTTCATTAAAAACTGCAGGTCTCATTTATCCAATACTTAATCACTTTTGTCATTTATTTTTAGAGTTCAGAATTACCCTTCATCTTTTTACACCAGATACCCTGCTTGTATTTTGAGAGTGAATAAGGAAACAGAGAATTCAAAGCAGGGCTAACAGTATGTACTGGATAGCAATAAACATGCATTTTGAACTACTTGAAAATATAACAAGCCAATAAGCAGCTCTAGAAAAGAAAAAAGAGAATCAGCATATTTTGATCCAACACCAGCAATCAAATAACTCTATTTGCTCCCATAATGACCTGCACTGTTTGCTCAGTAGTCATGCTCGATGACTAATCACAACTCATGCACATCTACTTCACCACTATTTCATTTATCAGGCAATTGAGGAGAATAATCACCATGAAAAAATAAAATATATTAAAAAAAAAAATTAAGCCTGAGAATAAAATTCAGGGTTTCTGTTTTCTGATAATATAACTTTAGAAATTATTTCATGACTTTATTTGAAAAATGAATATATATAATCCAAGCGAATGGATACAATTCTTTTTTCTCTACAGCCCGAAACCAGTATTCTTTTAAATAGGAAGGAGTATCCATTTCTTGTTCTTCCTCCTTCCTGCACCCAAGGAGTGGAATGAGAGGAAAACAGGGGATGAAAAAGAACACCACCCTTCCCCCTATTTGCATATGTTACATGCGAAGGGTGATGCTTCCAACAATACTACAACATGAAGCTACATCTGTATCTATGCTATATTTTTAGCTTCTCAAACGATTCTTAACGTTTCACAACTCTTCTACAAAGAGGGTATATGTTGACAAGCAACATATAAAGTGTTTCTGAATCCTTCTATTCATAAAGTATGCTACAGGGAATAACATGCTCAAGAAACAATTTCCTACCTCCCCCACCCCAAAGCCCCACACTTTCATCCTTCTGCCCTGTTGCTAATCCATACAAACTTCATAGATAAGGGATGTCCTCAGGTTTTCAGCCATCACTACAGCTATTGTAGAGAGTCTGGCTGGGATGGAGTTATTTTTACCTACAGCAGCTCTCACAGTGCTGTGCTGGTTATTGGCAGCTAGAAAGGTGTTGATAACACACCAGTGTTTCGGATACTGCTGAGCAGTGTTTGCACAACATCAAGGCTGTCTCTCCCACATTCCTCCCTTACCAGTAGGCTGGAGGTGGGCAAGATCTTGGGAAGGAGATATAGCCAGGAGAGCTGAGCCAAACTGACCAAAGCAGTATTCCGTATCATATGATGTCTGCTCATCAATAAAAGCTAAGAGACAGGAGGAGGAAGGGGGGGCATTTGTTATTACAATGTTGTCTTCTAGAGCAACCATTACACATACTGAAGCCCTGCCTCCCAGGAAGTGGCTGGACATCTCTTGCTGATGGGGAGTAGGGAATAAATATTTTGTTTGCTTTTGCTTCCATATACGGCCTTTGCTCTTACTTTATTAAACTGCTTTTATCTTGACCCACAAGTTTATCCTCTTATTTTCTCCCCACCCTGTCCTGCTGAAGAGGGGAGTCATGGAGTGGCTTGGTGGGCATATGGTGTCCAGCTAAGGTGAACTCACCACAGTGCCCACTGTGGGTCATGAGGAATTCAAGATAAGGACAGTAATTAGGAGTGGACCGTGTGTAAATTCTCCCCTTCTGTTCAGTGTTGGGATGACATTATTTTGATTTTGATGTGAGGAACTGTATCTTTGTTGATGTGAGTGAAGTTTATGAAGATTGTGTGATGAATGTGAACTGTAATAATAATTCTTAAATGTGCAATTTACAGGGGCAAGGGGTGGAATGTTTTAGTTTTGCATGGCAAGGTGTTGGTAGTGGCAGGGCTACAGAGGTGGCTTCTGTGAGATAACAGATTTAGGAAAGGAAAAAAATACCCAACAACTGCAGCCACAGAAAGGAGTGACAATGTGAGAGAAACAGCTCTGCAGACCCCAAGGTCAGTGAAGAAGGTGGGGGAGGGAGGTTCTACAGGTGCCAGAGCAGAGATGCTCCTGCAGGCCATGGTGAAGACCATGGTAAGGCAGCTGGATGTCCAAAGGAGTCTGTGACCCCATGGGAAGCCCACACTGGAGCAGACTCCTGGAAGGACCTGTGGACTCACGGAGAGAGCAGACCATGCTGGAGCAGGTTTTCTGGCAGGATTTGTGACCCTGTGGGGGACCCACACTAGAGCAGTCTGTTCCTGAAGGACCACATACCATGGAAATGACCCATACTGGAGCAGATCATGAAGAACTGCAGCCTGTGGGAAGGGATCACGTTTGAGAAGTTCTTGGAGGACTGTCTCCTGTGGGAGGGACACCTCGGTGGAGCAGGGAAAGAATGTGAGGAGTTCTTCCACTGAGGAGGAAGGAGTGGCAGAAACAATGTGTGATGAACTGACCACAACCCCCATTTCCCATCCCCCTGTGCTGCTGTGGAGGGAGGAGGCAGAGAAATTAGGAGTAAAATTGAGCCCAAAAAGAAGGGAGGGCTGGGAGGAAGGTAGTTTTAAGATTTGAATTTATTTCTCATTATCCTACTCCGATTTGATTGGTAATAAATTAAACTACTTTTCTCAAATTGAGTCTACTTTGCCCGTGACAGTAATTGGTGAGGGATCTCTCCCCTGTCCTTATCTCAATCCCTGAGCCTTTTGTTGTATTTTCATTATATTTCTCTCCCCTGTCCAGCTGAGGAGGGGGACTGATAGAGCAGCTTTGGTGGGTACCTGGCATCTAGCCAGGGTCAACTCATCACAGCGATCAGCCCAAACAATCCAATTAGTCCTTCCAAAGACCCATCATTAAGTTACATTTTGAAAGTAAAGGTATTTTGAAATTTATGTTAAAGAGAAGAAGAACTTTTGCTTGATGTGGACGTTCTACATATGAAAGCAAACACTGCCATTGTGCTACGTCAGTGAAAGTGCTAATGGCCTAGTACACGTCAGTCCTAAACCTCGATACCAACATTAGAACAGAAATAGGATTTTTGGCAATAGGAAATTACTGGGGCTCTTTTCCGTATAAAATATTCCCAGGATAATTGCATGTGATTTATTACGTATACATTTTTCATTTAAAGATTCCAAGAGTCACAGGAACTTAAAGCCTAATTTGTAGCTTTATAATAAAAAGCATTAGACCTGCCTCCAAGAGACCTAGAGTTGCATCCACACCCTTTCACTGCTTGCTGTGTGACCTTGTTAAAGTAATCTTTGTGTTTCAACTTACCAGTTTTAATATAACATCTAACGTTGATGTAACATAAAGCTAAAGGTGACAGGATATAAGACAATAGTACAAGCACAGAGCCTTGCCCTATTTTAGGATTAGCTAACTTGAAATCTACTGACTGACTTGGGGAGCTGATAACAGTAACTTACATGACAGGAAAAAAAGAAATGGTGCTTGAATATCTTGTTTTCCATCACAGACAGTGACAGAGAAAGCAGGAAGCTTCACCTCATTCAGTGCATCCTGAATATTTACCCTTAAAAATCCTTGCTATTGACAGAGCCTGTAAATCTTGAAGAATTCTGGGAAAAATGTTACATATTCAACTGGTGTCACCATTAGAACCAAAGTATTTAGGATTTTCAGAATTTGTTCAATACTTAGTTAATAAGTAACGGTTAAACATTTGATTAAGCATCCAGTTTTACACATTTCCAAAATACTAATATTAAAAAAAAAAAAAAAAGAAAATCAGCCTATCACTTCATACACATTGGGGGTTTTGTGCTCATCTGAAAAAAACAGTGTGATATCTCACCTGCATCACTGAGACTTACAAACGTTTTACTGTGCTTTTATGGTCAGGGTTAGGTTTTCAACTCAATTCTCACTGTATTGTTTGCAAACTAGACATACCAAGAGCACACACTTCCCCAGGAAGCGTGGTAAACAGACAATGCTGGAGTTCATGATAAAGACAAGCCTTACCTTGTGAAAGTTCCTGAAATATGCTGCCTTCTCATCTGGAAATTTTTCTAGCCTCCTGGGTCCTTTACTAGAAGCCTTCTTGAAAACCAACCAACAACGCCTGAAAATCTGCAAACAAAATTAAAGGATTGTGTTAGCTTTTCTTTAAAGGTGGACACCATCACAAATTCATTCAGTGACAGAATCAACTTAGGAAAAAAAATCCAGATGTCAATATTTTATTCTAAAAGTCTGGAAAATTCTGAGAACATCAATGATTTCTACACAAGTAATCCCAATTCATAATTTACATATATTGATTGCCAGTCCTTTCTAGACTTTTTTCTTCAATTTCTTTCATGCATGCCAAATTTGAGAATTCCTGAGATGTAAGTACACCCATGAACTTTGAATGGGAAAAGAATTATGAGGCTGTCACTAAAGTACTTTCAGAAATCACTCCATGCATTTCTAGCTTTCACATTTATACCCTATTTCTATGAGAGTATCAGTATCATGAAGAAACTTTCATTACAGCTTTTAACACAACACAGTAATTAGCAATTAGTATAAGCACAGAAAAGAAAACCCAGGTTGAAATAAGCACCAACGTGACTACTACTGGACAACAACATCTAGTTTCCCCACATAGTTCAATGACAAACTTTCTAAGGAAAAACTATGCAGGTTATTAAAGTTTGGGAACATGTAGTGAAAAGTAAAAACCTCTAGAAAACACATAGCAAAACAATTTTTTCATCCCATTTTAATGAGAAACATACTAGACTTTGCTTAAAATGCATTTTTAAGCAACAAAGGTACTTTGTTTGCCAACCACTCTGATGATATTTCCATAACCAGAGGTTTAAAATCAGGACTGAATTATGAAATAAGAATACAATTGCAGTTCAAAGATAAGACGGTTAGACTATATTATGCAAGTATGGGATTAGGTATTAATCTAATTTTATAATTTATGAAAATAGTCTACTTCGTTCTCATCTTCAGTACTTGTGCAGCTATATAAACAATAATATGTGAGATGTTATGTAATTATTTCAAGAAAACATTGAAAACCAAAAAAACCTCAGTACTGGTTAATGGTTCCTTTGTCCATATGTGGAGAAGAGGCTTATTTCTTCAGAAATTCTACAAAATTTAATGTCACAATACAAAAAATGCAGTACAAATTAGTTTGGACCAAACAAATGTCCCATTACAAATAAATAAACAAAGAACTATGAGCAGGAAGAGCTAAAATAACATTTTCCCCTCAGTTTGATGCTGTCTAAACTGAGTATAAGCAGCAAATATAGTGTCATTAAAGTAATTAAGCTTAATTAACCACATTCTGATATAATAATACTGACAGTATCATACTGCCATTATCTCAGAGGAATGTTATGTGACAAAAGTGTTTTCTTTTAAAAACCTACCATTGGACTACACTATCAAAATGCTTAATTATGAAGACTTTTGGGAAGAAAACAGCATTTAATGAAATCCTCTGCAAGTAACACTTCTTACAGAACATTCAAGTTTTAGTTTTTTTCTACTATGGCTGGAAAGTGGCAACTGTACAACTGTACTTCCCATCTCAGAAATTACTTCACTTAACCCAGGGGAAAGCAAAGACAATATCATATTTCCTGAAAAAAAAAATGACATTACACTGTGGGACATCATAAACCATCTTTATTAGATAGTACTTCCTTCAGATAACATCTTGGCAATGTTCCAACTTACTTTACCAAAGCTACTGCACCGCTCCCACAGTTATCTCTTGATTAACCCATATTAACTCTTCACAGCAGTAAGGTAGAAGATATTCATGCTATTTTGACCTTACTAAAAGCAACAGCACCAACTATCCAGAGGTGTCATATTTATACATTTAATAAAAGTGTCACTTTTAATAATATTCCTGATTCTTCTGGGATCTGGAGGGTTTTTTTGGTCTACATGCATTTTCAGCTCATCTCTCCTCAGAGGAAAGTCTTTTCCTAAGAAGTTCTTTATCCAGGTGAAAAGCATTGCCTTCATTTAAAATCTTTTACTGATTTCATTATCTGCCCTTAATGGTTTGCAGTCCCCAAAGACGTCTCTTTAAAGAAATGGATCCACCTACAGGCCCAGTCATCAGTGGCAGTGAATGGAATGGCACAGTCATGGAATCCACATTTTACAGATTACCCGAATTTTGGACAGCTGGTGATAAGGTAACAAGTTTTGTGCTAACTGAATGATTTGAAGGTTGGTGGTTTGTTTTTTGTTTTGTCTTTTTTCTTTTTTTTGTAATATATATGGCACAGTCATATTTTGTTATAACGCAAAGTATCAGTTAGATCCAGAACATCAGAAGTATCCCTAATAAATGGAAAACTAGTCATGCAAAGTCACAAGTCAGATTTCTCCCTGCGAGGATGAGAACATTTTCCAGATAAAAGGCCATCTAATGCATACTCCAAAGCAAGTCCTTCAGTGACAAATGAGCAAGGTCTCCTGAATGGCAGCTTCAGTCTTTTTTCAGTGGATATCAACCTGGGACAGCGTGGAAGCGAAATTGAGGGTGTGCAGCTAAACTGACAAAATTCAAGAGGGAAGCTCTGACCCCCTTATTAGTGGGCTTTTCAAAGCATCCATCAAAGAGGGTGTCGCGGTCCGAGTGCTAGTGTCCATACCAGGGTTAGGATCTAGTTATCTTTAAGAATGCTCCTTATCAGGCCTTTTCCAAAATTTCAGCATTGAGACGAATTCAAGGGCTTCAGCACGTACCGTGGGAATGAACAGCCCTTGCTTTTAAAGGATAACACTGAATACCAAGAGAAGGGAATCATAAGCTTTACCTTTAGACTGTTACTGATTCAATTTATTGACATCTGTTTTTTCCAGACCTTTAGGGAGAGAAGGGATCTGAAGAATGGGCTGGCTCAAAGAGGACTCCTAATGTGGTATGTACATACAGCAAGGTACATCCTTGCATTTGGATTTTATTTTTTCTAACCTACTTTTAAAGCTGGTATAAAAATACAAAGTTCCACTGCATTTCAGCAGCATTTTAACTTATTATACCAGCAGACAGTTTGTATCTCAGCGTTTGAAAAAGCATTAGCATATGAATTTACCTATAAATATGAATAAATAGGTGCAGATGTGAGCACACAGCAAACAAACATTTGCCTTTCATAAGGTACCTCATTGTTATACAGAAGCCTACTCAATTATTCACGAACTGTGAGATACTCTTTTATCCCTGGCCTACTTTAGGATGCCATTGGCTGTAATCAAAACTTCTGAAAGACTTCTAAAGTCCTCAGATAATTGGGGGAGCTATTGTGAGAGAAATCAGCATCAGCCCTTTAACAACAGAGAGAATAAGAACCACTGACAGTGTTGTCCCTGTAATATTTAGTATTTCCTGGGAGATTTAAGTGTTTTTCACACATGCATAGTTGAAGAAATGTCAAATATTTGATCATTTAATCAGTTTTATGGCACTCTGGGATGAGCATTCACTGTTCAGTGAATATGATCTAAAAATTTTATACCAAACCCCACAAAGTCTATCCCTATGCCATTTCTTTTTTCTGGAGAGACCCATAGAGACAGCATTAAGTACATTCTGTGTTTGGGTTTCCTTTCATTAAAGTACCAGTTAGAAGGCCCAAAACTTGTTCAGTATGAACCTGGGAAGGATTCTACTGAAACTAACTACTGAGTCCACGGCACCGCAGAACCTCTTTAAACAACACCCTTCCTCTCTCAGTTTTAAAAGACGGGCAAATCAGAAATAAAAAAATCCCTCTGGATCCCGTTACATGTGCAATTGTGTATCAGTAAGCGATAGCAGTAACTCGGCACACTTGTGGTCTGCTGAGAGCTGATTCAGCTGCCCCGTGCAATATCATATGGGAAGGATTTGCATTGCAACATCCAAGCTTGCAGGGGAGTGGAGCCTCTGTTCGTAAGGATGGACTCTGAGTAGCCCCATCTTGTTAGCGAGAGAAAAGGATTCCAGACCTGGAACAATACCATCTTATCACCCCCCAAACGATTTCTGCAATCTTTCCAGCCAGAAATTTGACTTCCAGCCCTGCTCCATTTCTATTAATCTTTAGAGATATCTTTTTTTATATTTTACTTGCAATACTGCAAGAGATCATGATGAAAATCTCTGCATAACCTTTTCTTACTTTTGCTATTGCTTAATTCACCTCTCAGCACCTTTCCAGAATGTTCATATTTTTTAATATTCTTGACTAATGTATGCAAAAGTTTGGCCTGTGAACGGATCATTATTCTTCATGCTCATCTCATATAGTTCTGTTTTATTGTTGCCATGGTTGTTCACAATAAATCATTACAAGACATATTAGAGGAAATCCTTGGCTAAATCAGTTTTTTTAGAAAGAAGAAAAACTTTCCTTTTCCTAAAATAATTGGTTTACAGTGGGAATCTTGCATATGGTTTTCCATTTTCCAGAGACTGCTAAAGCCTTTTCCTAGTCATTTACAATAGATGCTTTAGAGATTAACATTTATTTTATCCACAGTTGTAACTAAGAAAGTTTTGCCAGTCATCACTAATATTTAGAGAAGATATTTTTATTGGCAAGTCTGTACATATTATTCCGGAAATTCTACCTCACAGTCAAAAAAATAAAAAAAACCACCAAAAGAGAAACAAAAAGTCCCTCATCCATCTTTTACTTTTTCTTCTAATAATGCCAAAAAAATAAAGCTACAACACTATAAGCTTTTTTCTTTTTTTTTCCCCCCAAACCACTTAAAGTGCTCCGAAATCTCTCTGCCCCTCTCCAAAAGACAGTACAAATGGCAATTGCCTTCTTGGATATATTGAAAAACCATCTAATTTTCTGCCACTAGCTGTAGAAACATTTGTCTCTTGTGAGAAGCAGCAGTGAGTCACCTCCTAGTTACTAACAGAAGCCATCTCTGACCAGGATGAGCACCAAAGCATCACTCACGGGGCTTTTGCCAAGCATAACCCATCAAACGGTTCTCCCAGGAAGACATCTACGTAGTAATATTCAGTTCTGCATTTACATCTTGTTATCTGCAGAAGAGGCCAGCTGATTTTTCCTCCCTGACTTTCCACATGTAGCGCTCTCCTGTTAGACAGGACACCACCTGCAGTGTATGCATTAAAAACACTAAGCCAAGAATATGTTCAAATTTACTTTGCTAGTTGTCTCTGCTAAAAATAGATGCTGATTTTTATGGGGTAAGCGAGAGAAATGCAGTATGTTGTGAGCTAAAATATCTTGACTCACAAATCATAAAATGTACCATTCATAGTAAGAAAAATAAAAATAGTTTTCACAGTAAAGTCATATTTAACCACTGTTTTGACATGCAACACTTTTTGATTTTTCTGTGTGTATTTTGGCAAAGGGAGAAGAGATGGGGGGGGAGGGGGAGGGGGCGGGAGGTGACACCTTCCCGCTTCAGTGGAACTACACTTTTCATGCATTCAGGTAAAATTTAAGAGACACTGAAAAGCAGTTATTATCCATAAAAAGGCCCAAGAGGAAAATGGGAAGACAAAACCATTCATGCCTCGATTGAAGAGCAAGTTACAGGATATAAGCTATTACCAAGTAAAGTCAACAGAATGAAAACAAGACACCTCATCATTGCAACCCACCTACTTGAGTTAGCAACATCTTGCATTAAAAAAGATGAAAGCAAGTCCTGTTGTGGCACGGCGTGTCATCCCTCCCACTCTGGGGTTTCTGGGCATCTTTGAAATCAAGGTGGCCTGGAAATGATGTTTTCCCTGTCTTGAACAGCACTGATTTCACTATCTACTTTTTTTGAAATACAGTTACCACTGCAGTAAGTGGGTGCATTTTGGGTGGCAAATTTGGATCTGTACGAAGAAGCGGGAAAGGTGGAACAGTACCACGCAGCACTGAGGTCCCAAATTAGCACTGAGGGTGCAGAGTAGCGGGGAATTGAGGCCAGTTCCTGCTCCTTCATGACACCACTGGGAACTCGGATATCTCCCAGCAGCAGAGTAGAGATCTCCACACTTGCAGCAGAGTAGAGATCTCCACACTCATCTGACATCCACCTCCCAAACAGGAGGAGAGGCAAAAAAACCCCATAGCTCTGCTCAGAAGAATGAGGTTGCTTCTGTCAGCAGCTCTGGGATGTGGGGCCAAGACTTTGCCACAAGATACAATCAGCCTTGGGAGGTTTTCCTTTTTATTGATTCTAACTTCTCCACTTGCTCTTACCTATTTAAACCTATTTGCCTCAAAAATGACCAAAGTATCTACCACAAAGTAATTACAATAAAAACATAGATCAACCTGTAAAGCCAGGACTAAAAACCTCACAAATATATCCCAAAAAGATCACTAGCAATGTCTTCAATAAAAAATGCTGTCTGAAGGTGTGATATGAAGGCTATCCAAAAGGGAAACATTCCTCATATACGATAACCTTGCATGTACCCTTGAGCTTCATTTTATCATCCCAATTAGGAATCAAGGTTAAATGTCTAGTTTATAAACCTTGTAGTATGACCTTCTGCAACACTATAGAAGACAATCAGGCCTTAAATTATTTTAGTGCCATAGTTCAAACCCTAAAATTTCTGATAGTATTTTTTTTATTATTATTATGTTCCAGCTTGCAAATCTGCTGGCATTTAAAGTTAGGAACAGAAGAAATATAGAAACATCTGCTACAAACTGTTTCGTCTCAGATTAGATCAATCCTTGCAGGCTTGATTGCAGTCAGTGAGAATTAGGATGGTTAGAGAGAGATGATTAGGGACAATTCACCCAGTTATAGCATACATACGTCATCTTCCTGCTGCCATAACGTACCATTACAGATTCATATAGATGTTTATAATATACTATAATTTATGGTGTTATAGTCACAGGCTATACATGTAATCCATAAAAAGATTTATTTTATTATTAGAGAGTTCTGTGAAATGAAAGCACACCATAGTAATTTTCCAACTATTCCTATACTAACTAAACTACTGTGTTTATAAACACTTTAGCTACGGCATCTGAAGTCTTTTTTTTTCTGTGCTTAAAAAAAGAGCAAGTAATGCATTTCTGAAAAGATTTGCACGTTGTATTTCTGTGCAAAGAGTTACACTATTTTATCAGCCCCTGAATACCAACAGCTTAAAAACTCACCTCCGTTCCTTTGTTTTGAACTGCAAGCAGGGCAATTCAAGGACAGAAGGAGAGGCTACACAAATAATGCACTCAGTCTTCACAGCAGTCCGCAGATCAGCAGAATTTATCACTTGTATCTGAATTGATCTTATGGTTACTTACAAATACCAGTCCTAGTAGCCATGTTTTGGCTTTCTGTACTTCTGACTCAGCTTTGGCAAGACCAAGTTCAGGGATTCTCCTGAAGGGAAAGACTGCTTGTTTCATGTCTGGCCTCAAGATTAAATGACAAAAAAGCCTCAAAAGAAACCACAACAAAAATATGGTCACAACATTTTTAGCAGGCATCCACCAGGAAAATCGCAGAACTTGCATTATTTCTGAAGAAATTATTATGCCCAAGAAATCTCGAGCAATTCACTGAGCTGAAGCGGAATGTGTCACAGCTGCTTACAGACAATTACGTAGCCAGAACTTGTACCCAAGTTTGTATCTCCTCCCACAGATACTTTTCTAAATGTAATCAGAAAAACATGCTAAAAAAGAAAGTTATATTTTCATTATATTTAATATCAAATTTGAGTAACTTCTTAAACTGAACTGGAATAACTAGCTTACTTAACTCACTGGTTGTTTTTTATGGTGAAATTCCAATTTCCCCCCCAATTTTTACAACACTCTAATTAGTTACAAGTAAGTATAGTCTACTTGAATACAACAAACCACAAAAAATGGTTTTATATTCTACAATGGAAAACAGTATTTACAGAAGAAAAGTAATAACTCCTTTCATTAGTTCTCAATCATATAGCTATATATTCAAATAACAGAAATATCACTGCAGTAAAGCCAGTTTTTGACTCATTCATAGATGAGACAATCAAGCTGAAAGGTAGTATCTTTTACAAATAATTCAGTTGACAGTCATCACTTTGTTCTTGAAAAAGTTAGACATATATCGTACCCACAAGGGAACTCAATCCTGAAAAACAGACAAGTCACAGTTATTGAGAAAGATTTCTTATATAAATCCTTAAAAAGCAAAATTCAGACATTTACACGCAATCTGAAATAATACGCTTACACTGAAAGATGGTATCTATCTGCTCAGATCTTTATGTTAGGAAGGTCAGGATTTTTGAAAATAAGCATTCCAAAATCAAAACCATGCAACAGAATACCTTAAAATTAAGCAGAGCTTCCGAAGAACAGCAATTGCAAGCACCTGTTCTATACTACCAAAGGACAAAAACTCAAATTACTTTTAAAGCTCCAATTTAGAGGGTTACAAGATCAAGTTCAGCTTCAGAATCCAAAATTATTCCTTAAGTTGACATCAGCTAGTACTCTACCACATCGATCCTTCCTTTTCTCTACGTTATCACACAGAATCCTGTCTTAGAGTTACCACAGTCCTCAAAGTGCTGCTGTTTTAACGGATAAAATAAGTGGAAACAATATGCTTTGCACGGGATTTAATATAGCTGAGCACAGCACTAAGTCGGAAGCACTTCCCACAAAGAACAGGAATGTGAGCTGAATACAAGTGCTACTGTATATTTATGTAGTTGTATAATTTGCAACAACAATTGATCCTCAAAGTAGAATAGCCAGGTTAGGGTCTTTTACTCTTGGACGCATTTTGTCATTTCTGTATATATCTAGAATATCTTGCAAATCCAATATATATGGGTGGAAGCTAACTATAGGTGCCACTATTAAATGCATAGTCACAGTCCCAGGCACACACGCATGCATTATGTCTAGGCAACATGTTTAAATACCATGAGACTAAAGAATATATAAATGCCAATGTAGAAGAAAAGCCCTTCAAACGTACTCTGATGTATTGTGCTACAGAATTGAGTACAGATTCTAAAAATGCCAAATCATTCCATAAACCTCGGAAGTATCAGGCTATATGAAGCAATCATGTTGGTTTCCTACTGCCCTGGTCTGAGTTAGAACAGAACTAATTCTGTTCAGTCACTTTACTTTTCAGCTCAGCCTCTTCTAACTGCACTTTCTGAAGTTAACGGCAGATTTTCACAGACAGCATCCACTTCTAGCAGCGGTAATGCTCCATGTTCAGAGTTACTACCACGGGTTGGGGTTTGCAGAACAGCTCCTGCTCATATTTTCTCCTGGGGAGACCAAGGTCACTGCTAAATCTTGTGTGCCACATTGTGGGTGCAGAAAATAAGAGGCTGCATCTGCGGGGAGGAGCGGACAGGAAAGGTGACCCTAAACTGACCAGCGAGGGATTCCACCCCATATACATCATATTCAGCATAAAGCTGAGGGATCACAAGGGTCAACCTCTCCTTTTCAATGGCTGGTATCTGAAGAGGACTCTGTCTGTTCTCCCTTCAATCCCAATCCATGTGTTCTGAATCCAGAAACCAGCTCCTGAATCTAGTTCCCATCTGCCACTGAGTCCAGTCTGGGACTTCCCCAGCACCTGCCCCACAGCATCCATGGTGATGGTGACAAAACTGCCATTGGGGGAGGGAGGTGGGTTTGATATTGGTTTTATATATATTTCATTTTATTATTATTACTTTCATTAAAGCTGATTTAGTTTTCTAATCTGTAAGACTCTCTCCCTTATTCCCTTTCTCTCCCCCTCTGGGAAGGGAGAAGGGTTAATAGAGGGCAATCTGTCTTTCATTTAGTTTTTGGCCCAGCCCTAACCCTTGGCACTTACAAACCATATGTATTCTTTTTTTATGAAGTTACATATTCTGCTTTGACTCTCTTAAGTATTATGACATCGCTGCTAAATTTTACAGAGAAATTCATCTTATATAGAAAAGAAGGTGTTCAGCAAAATGAAGCCTGCTGTAGGATTCAAGCAAGACTCTACAAACAGAGATGATCAAGAGCATGTCTAGCATCAGTGCCGGTTTTTTGACATTTGATCACCTGAATTACAGTAACCTATGGGTTAAATCTTCTCCTGCCAAATAATCGTAGTTTTAACAGATGCTAGTGCACCCCCAAGGACCTTCATTACATCTTACTTTTAACTTAATTGAAGGGAGGGAAGATAAATTAACAGCTCATGGTAAGTGGAAATAGTTAAAAGCTCAGAGTTAGCAATAATCCTCTGCAGCAGGAATAAAATAGATACTAAAAATGAGTACTGCAGTGAAATTTTCTGCAATATTCATACACAGAACTATCTGGAATTTTTAAAGTAAAAAAATAATTTAAAAACCCAAACAAAACCAAACACCTCCCAAAACATCCACCACTTGCTCTGGGTCTTAGAGTTTAAGAAAAATGTGTATGCAGATGGAACAAAACATATTTCAAATACTTAATTCATTTGTATCAGTGATTTGCCTCCTGCCATTCTGGTGCTACTTACTTTACAATGTTTTCCCGAAAATCTCTGCTTAAAGATGCCACCAGCCTGCTATTACAAGGCATCAACGTTGCACTGAATAAACACATAATCCAAAGCAAGAAAGGGAGGAGAAAATAAACACTTTTACACACAACTAAGAGGATTTGAAAGAAAAAGCTATAGCCCTTAGCTCTTCTAACTACCAACACCAGCTCTGTTTGGCTTTTGTTACAGCAGCTAATTCTGAACAGATAAAGACAGCTTTTACTTGAAGAGAACCAGCATGAAAGAGCTTCTGTAAGAGCCCAAATGCAGCTGGTGTGTTACATTCCCAAGCAGGAGGTTCTGTGGGGAAATGTGCTACTACCAAGGATTAGAAAACATGTTGTTACAACCCCAGGGAAATAACACAGAGGAAAAGTCGGTGGTTCCAAACCCAGACTTCATAAGCCTGAAGGACCACTGTTCTGTACCTGTGATAAGTCTCGAAAAATTCTGTCTTGGAAATGCTGTAGAGATTCACCCAAAGTTTATCCAGGTAAATTCACAGAAGCCGTGCCAGTGCTTTCGTATGATTTAGCTTGGATTCAAACCAGTAATGCTTAAGGCATCATGGGTCAAACTGAAATTTCTTTTTTAAGGGAAAGATGGTCATCCCACTAAGTTAATAGTATTATCTCAGAGGAAAAAAAAAAACCAAACAAACCAAAACAATTCGCCCCCATCACTTCCACTGATTATCGCCAGCTTTCCAGAGCTTGTCCTTTTACAACCATTCCCCATAGGCAGAAGAAAATTATCAGACTACCTAACTGATGCTATTTATTTTGATATCCTCATCAGCTGCATATAAATAGAAAACATCTTGATTTTCTATGCTCTAGGGACCACCTGAGGGCAGGAGCGGGCAGAAGAAGAGGGGAAAAAAAATATTGCAGCATTTCTGGTCAAATCAAACAGATAACCTGTGACACCCTACAGAGAGTACAAACATCTAGCATATTGATTCAATATTAGCTAACACAAGTCCCTTTTCTCACTTGCAGTATTAAAAGTGCAGGTAGGTCAACAGCAGAAAATTGTGTTGCTCACTTCCCACGATTGCTGAGATGCTGAGAAATTGTAATGTGTGGTCTAACATAAAAGAGAAAGGGAGGGTACTTGTTAGTATCAATTCCACCAGAAGCAAGATTTGGCTTTGCAGTATTAACTGGTTAATCCTCATATTTTAGTTGTGAAGTTTGAGCGAGAATTTAAGTGTAATACTTAAAAAGCAAGAGATTTGTTATAGATACAGCTTTATTCTATAGTGATAGCAAGGAGTAAACTCTCAAATCCACAGTAAGTCAGCTTTCTGGTTAAGCAATCTTTCCACACAAAAAACTAGTAGAAAACTATAGTTACAAAACAAAATACGCAGATTTTATGGAAAATAACCAGTTGGTTTAATAGAATGATTACAAAACCATTATTAGTAGCTATTCTGAATAAGAACATACTGTGAATCACAAACTAAAAAAACAATTCGCCAAATTCTCTATGATAAGTACGGAGACTGCCAGAGAAAGGACTAACAACTTCATTGTAAATTTCTGTATTAGAATAGTGAAATAAGCAAAGTATTATGACCAATTCTTAGCTTCTTCAAGATAAGAATTTATGTATATGATGGCCACTGACTGGCCAGTCACTGTTTTACACATTAAGAGTCCACAGAAAGTGTGTCTTCTTGACCTACTTGTTCTGTAATTAAGTTATTGGGGAAATTCCCTATGATTTTCAATACCTTAGAATTAATATTCCTGATCTGAGGGTGAGGTAGGGAAGAAAGACAAGGAAGGAAGGAAGGAAGTTTTCAGTGTATAATTACATAAATAAACACTTCGAATCCCAGGCATCCTCCTTGAGCGATACAGAGTTTGAGAGGTGTTTTTTACACTTACATCATCTCCGTATCTCAGACAATACATACTGACAGCAGTAGGTAAACTTCAGTCTCTGCATGTTAATATATTTTCTGGTCATTCACCAATAGATATATTGATGAATTTATATCATAAATAGGATTTTACACTCACAGTTACACTTCCAGTATCCCAGAAATTAATCCAAGCATCTTTTTATGTGGCCATTACGCTCTTGCCAGCATACAGACTGATCTAAGGCCAGCCCTGCAGAGCAGCAATTGTTACTCCCTTTTTGTTTTAAAGCCTGCACTTAAAATGACCCAGCTTTCATATCAACCACAATAGAGTTAGGTAAGAGTTGGGCATAGATGAATGAGAGCAAATGTGCAAGTCACTGAGCCCTGCCTCCTTCAGTTGCAGAAAGTCCTGCTACTTTGTGATCTCCTCTACTCATCACACTATTTATATCCAAGGAGATATTTGAAGTCTGACAGTTTTTCTTGTTGTCCTCATGGTAGTGGCTCACTAGAATAGAAATAATTTCCTTCCTGAGGAGTAGCAGGCAGAAAAAATACCGGACATTTCACATTAATAATTCTTTTTTTCATAGGTGCTCAGTTGCTAGTACACAACCGTCGTGTTTTGCAGAGCTAGTTTTATTGTGATTTAATTTATTACTTTTGTCCCAGCAGAAATTTTAATTCTTCCAGCTAACACCTGCATGAATGGATTTTTGCCTTTGACTCCAAATCACATGTTTTAGTACATTCTTCTATTGGCTTTTGTATTTTTAACATATATAACAATGAAACTCTCAGCAGGAAGAGCTGTTCAAATGCAGACATGGTAGTTCAATGCAGCATTCACCAGTGAACTCCCAGCATCAGGGCACAGCAAGACAGCTACTGTGACAGTCAGCGCTGGAGGATGTTGGACCATCTTACCTTCTGATGGCAGAGCCTTTTGTTCTATTTCTCTTTAGAAGGATCTAACTCTATTCTTTTTAGACAGCACACAGTTTGTAATTTCTCCTTCGGCTCCTCTACCTTTCAAATTAACAAGTCTCTGTTTCCTGTTGTTTTCCCTCAGGTCTTAAGCCTGCTCTGCTGGACCTAAAATATCTTTCAATAATCACCTGAAATGAGTTCAGTCTCACTTTATGATGGATTTAAGCTTGAAGAGTTTATAAATTTATAAAGTATTACACAAATGGAGGATACTCGTAATGGAACATCAGCCATACTTACAGTCAACAATCTTTACTTTTTCACAGAATTCTACATTTCTCTACTGTTACTTCCATTACTGCTGCTATTTCTATTGTTGCACACAATTGGAACTTCCTTTCTGCTATGAACAGTCTCCATTCTTTCATTATTAGCAGCACAGCAATTGAAGAATATTATTAGCAGTAATAATTGTCTCACAGGATACGTCCCAGAAGATGTACTGTGCAATGCCATAGAGGACTCTATTTCCATCCTACATACACAGGTGATGTCTCCTATTCTTAAACATTAGCAAACTTCATTCTACAATACTTGCTTTGGCTTGAAGGATTTTAAAGTATTTTCCAAATCTTTTTGATGCTCCTATCCTTATTTCTGAAGTCTGCAGAAACATCATTAAAATACATTTTTTTTAATGGTACAGGCATTGAAGACAGGAGATTTATGGGGGGTTTTCATTTTCTAGGAAGTAATACTATAGCTGTTCATTCATGTCTTATTTACATAAAACTTTTTCAGTCATATTTTTGCAGACAAATGTTTTGCTAGTTAGTTACCTGTATCTCAAAAGGAATGAGACCAGTATACCCACTGACCATGGCAGAAACAAGAAGAGAAGAGCGCAACAGTCTATTTTACAAAACTGAACCAAGTTTGTCTTCAAAATACTGTCATTGAGTGGTCAAAATTAACCTGAACAGGTCTACATGAGTATTTTCCCAGTTTCTTTTCAGAATTTTCCTTCTTGTTCACTGGTAACAAAAATTCACATTCAAAGCAGAGTTAAAAATTAGGAAGATAACACTTTTACAAGATACACCTGCAAAGATCAATACTAGAGCTGATCTTTTGGACAAGCTTTTTTCTGGAAGTATATTAGTATTCATTCTTTTTTATCCTGTATCTTCCTTGTAAGAACCATTAGAATTGTCCCGACAATTTGCACAAAGTACTCCATGTATATTCAGCTTGCCTTTCTGTGCTTTTCAGCATCAAGAAATTGTGAGAAGCCTAGAATTTCTTAATCTTTAATTCTAGGAGTCTTCAAACAACCTCCAATTAAAACTGCAGCAATATTAAACCCTTGCACCCGAAGAATGTTGCCTAGGACTAACTAAAATACTTTCAACCTTTGGTTAATCATTATTTTTTGTCCAGCACAAACTCTGGATTAGACCATTGTTTAGGCTTAGTCTTACAGTCATCGTGCTTATTTAAAATTGGATTATTTTGAAAGGGAAATTAAAAGTTCTCTCCCCTTCCCTTCATGTCTATAAATAGAAAAGAACAGTTCAATTTATTAAAGAAAATAAGAAGCCTTTGATGTTTTCTCAGGAAAAGCAAGGCAAATCATTACAGAAAAGAAATATCCCTCAGTGACCACAAGCTAATTCAGTAACAAAATACAACACATTTTTAATTCCTCTAAGGTCGTGCATGTCATGTCATTCTACTTGTCCCCATTTCTTTTAACAATACTATAACACTTCTCCAGAGATGCACGTCAGTTAATGTGAGTGGGTGTTTGTTCTAAAAATATATCCACGATTAAATCTCTGAGAGTGGGTGTGTGTACGCACCTTTACTCAGAACCTTTACTAGGGGGAGTGTGTGTCCTCAAAAGGAAGGCACAGATGACGTCAAAATTTAAGTTTATAGGCACCCCAAATGGAAAATTCATTAGCACGGAGGACTTAAACAACATATATGTTATTAAAAACATAAGCAGTTGAAAGCTTTGCGGACTGAAATTTTTCATTTTAAGGGCAGCACTCTTCCCACTGTTGCCACTGGTGATTAAAATTTCTTAGAACTGTCATAGAGACGGTGTGTGTCTTCTAAGAGGATGCTTACATTAAGAAATGTATTTTAGTATCTCTTTCTTTACTGCTGCAGAAGATTCCTGCAAACTGCAAAGAACAAAAGCTTCATAAAATGGCTGAGAGTACCTTAAAATCACACACTGGTAGTCAATAGTCCTACTCTGAGGTGTTGGGCTAGCTGACTTCCATGATCCCATGAATAAGTGAATTAATGACTAAATGCAACCTTAAATGACTACTTTTTCATTCAGAGACAAGTTTAGTTATATTTTTCTCTGCAAAGAATTTCTGAGGTAAAACAACCCGGAGAGCTCTTTCTCTAAAGATACAGCATTTTTATTCTTCTCAATTTTGCCCTTTATCCTCTTTAAAACTGGACTTCAATGAGGCAGAGCAAAATTAGTCCACAGAGCCTAAAAGATGTTTTGCCACTTGTAGACTAGGGAAACAGGGCTCTCAAGCAAACGTAAATGGTTGAAAGGTATCAAAGCAGTCTTCTATCAACTTCTATCAGGCTTCTATCTTAACTTCTGAAACTTTAGAAAGCACTAATAGAGTGTGTTCTTCCCAAGTCAACTTTAGTCTTCTCTTTCCCATTCCCCCCCCTCCATTCTTTTATTGCTGCCGCCTTCTCAGCAACAAAACTAAGGTGGAAGAACCACCTTAGGATGGCAGATCCTTCCTGCTTTAAGACTACAAAAAGATCTGAAATGCAACTTTCTCCCTTACAAATAAATGGAATCCTAAAAAGCTTACGTGGTTTTAACTTTAGTGAAAACAAAAAAAAAGTCAATGAACTAAAGTAAGGGTCTTTTAACAATGGTTGTCATCCACTATGTAGCTGTAGAATATGATCGCAATGTCTGTGGGTTAAAGTTTAGCAATTTCTAAAACAAAGTTTAGTGTTGCTTTTTCTGGAGTAAGAATATGTAATTCCCTTTTTTTTTTGATCCATCACGTTTTATGCCCCCGAGTCGCATAATTCTCTGAGCTCATCTCTTCAGTCTAAACACAGCACAGTCTAAACCATATGTGCAGATGTCAAGCTCTGAACAAAAGCTAAATAGAAATTAGATTTCAAGCATTGGAATGGTAGTTTCCATTCTTCTAGAAGTGTGAAGGGAAATAATTCTGTATCTGGGATCAGTTTTATCTGCTATTACAAAAACACATGCTTTTGCTTTGCACTATACAATGCACTCCTTGTTCATAAGTTTTTGAATTTTTGATCACACCATCAAGATACTTGTATCAAGACATCTCTGGAAAAGTTCAAAACGTGTATCTTTTATTCTCAGTCTAAGATAATCTGTATCCTGCACACATTAAATATGACCATTTTACTACATTTTGGAGAAGAAATAGAATATGGCCAACGTGGGGATTTAAATTCAGATTTTTTTTTTCCTCTAATAGCGTTTTTCTCCCCTTTTCCATATTGTGTTTTAAGAGGAGCACTGAACAAATCACAGTGCTTACAGCCCTGCCACTATTGTAGCACACTGTCTTGACGACAATGTCCATCATGAAAGTTACACCACGGCCTAGGCTAGAGAGGCCACAGGCTCACATCAACTGCTTTCTGTCAATTCCAGAAAGGTACTTACCACCCTGCAAACTCGAAGTTGAAATTTCATTGATCTTAAAATGTTCCTCAGTTGTATTTCTAACATTTTCATTACCAGTCCAGGAGTCCTAAGTGTCTGAGACTGCTGTGACTCCACAGACATAAATTATTGCTTGAATAGAAAAGAATTTGCTTCTAAGCATTCTAGAAAACTAATTTCCTGCTTGTCACCTGCAATTAATGATAGCTGAATGAATAAGGCAAAAACTTTTGTGTGAAGACACCCAAGGTGAATAAATAGATTTTGATTATTTCATTTTTCATCTAAACAACTGCAAGTTCTGCTGAAGGCAAGCACAGCAAGCTGCTTCAAGCTATTGACAGGTTGTCAGATGCACCAGAAGTGATAAAAAAGTTTAATGAAACATTTCCCATTTTCAATTCCCGATAGTAGATTCCATTAAGAAAATATGACAGTGGTAAATATATAAATAGAGAGAGATTTGCTATCCTTCTTTTCATGTCACCATACTTCTGTTTCCTTGCTCACACATAAGCATTCCCCACACCCTAGGGAAGCAACTTTTCACAACTAAATACAAACTGGACAAACTGATTTGATTTCTGAGAATTAGAAGGAATTTAGAACTAAATTATTACTGTGTCCCACTAAAGAATTGTTTTTCAGCTAGAATGAAATAATTAACATTCACTTTTCAAAGAAGACTCCCAGATGGTCCAAGTCTGAGAACAGGGGAATTTTGCCAGTGGAAATGGCCGGTTATACCTCAGTGATCTGAAAGCTGGCACTTCAGTCATCTTGTTTATGAGCAAGGATTTCACTCCTGGACCTGAAACTTTTCATCTATTCAAGCAGCAATGACTAAAGCATAGAAGAGAAAGAGAGGTCCAAGGAAGTACACTTGTGACCTTGTGAGATGTTCAGCCACTAACTCTACTTGGAGGCAGTTGCACCTGGCCTCACAGTGGAAGGACAGGATGGCTGTCCACAACAAAACCACCTACCCCAGGAACGATCAGTAGACAATCATAATCATTCAGGAAAACTCAGAGGAGAGCTATGACTCAGCCACACATTCTGTATCAGAAGTAGCTCTTGTGGTTACGGTGGGCAACCCCCTAAAAAATCATTCATCTCATACATGAATGATCTTGTTCAGACCCACAGGACCGATATATCCTGCATCGCAGCAAAACAAGCAGAGTGTAACCATCTCACAAATGACCATTTCTCTTCCCTCCTGTATTGTTTCACAATATTGCCCTTCCACAACAATTTCTTTACTTAATCCTTTCAAAACAAGCAAAATAAATGTCTGACAGAACCTTTTCCCCTGCATGCACTCACACAGAAAGCCAATCAGAAACTTCAAAGTACGTGATTGCTGGTATTACTTTGCTAATTTGTTGAATTTAGCGAGAAAAACTTGTGCTTACAGCTTCCTGGAGTGCAATCACCCTGTTTCATGGGAACTAAAAGGGCAGGACAACAGCATATCTGCATAAACTCTGCCATAATTTGACATCCCTGTTGAGTACTCTAGTTCCTGGGTTGAAATAGTTTTGTCTCTGATCACTTTGTATCAGGCACAGAAACTGAAACTCTCAACATTCAGACAAGGGCTTAACTGATCACCAGAAAATAAAAAAAACCCTCAATGTCCCAAGGTATTAAAACCATCTCAATTAATTCATCACTAATATCAAGGTTTAGTGTATTTTTATATTTTTCCCTGTATAGATACAGTAGCCTAGAGATTTCTCCCCCATTTATCTCTTTGTGTTGGATCTGTTCAGCACAAATGCTGAACTGGTGGCATCACAGCCATTGCTATAGCAACACACCAATTTCCCAAGCATCCTCACGGCTCTGCTGTCACTGAAAGCTGAAGGAAAAGCAAGGCTGAGGGAATGTTTGTCAAGCATTCAAACACAGCGCTAGTTTCAGGTACCCTCTTAAAATAGACCAAACTCTACAGCTTCAGCCAGAATACTGGCACAAATATTTTTTAAAAACACACAGTTGGGTTTGGGTGTTGTTGCTGCTGTTTTTTTAAAATCTATCTTAATATAGAAATTCTTTAGATAGTTCCAGTAAACCTCAAACATTGACTACTTCAAAACAGATGCTTGTCTCATTCCTTATATCATTTGCGTCACAACACGGATTATCTCAATAGCAGATGACCTCTTCATGTGCTTCACTGCAGTAGCACTCAATATAGCCCTTGGAGGATACAAGAACACAATGTATACTGGGTTTTAAACACGAAGTTAATTTAAAACTTCTTTGCCTGCTGCTGACATTCATTATTTACTAAACAACACTAACAGAAAATTGATATTCACAACAGCATAGGTTTCATTATTAGTTAACAAACAAAAAAGCTCTGGAAGAAAGTTATCACATTAATAATAAGACCATAGTTGCTGAAAATACTAGTAAAAGGAAAACAAATAAAAAACCACTTAATACCACCTTTTTTAGCAAGAGATCCGAACTCTGATGAAATGTAAAAATTACATATTTTTCCAAGAATGCCCCATAGAGTATATTTCTCAGAAGACATCTTAAAGCTAATAAAAGAAAGAAATCATTTGACTACAAATTGTTATGCCTTCAAATACAGCCAAGCCAATTAATCATGGTGCTCCTATCAGAGCATTTCAAATACATTGTACATTGACAAGATGCCTACACAATAACAACCTTGTAATAGAAAGTAAAAAGTCAATGGAAGGAAAATCAGTAGCACATTGAACACGTGCTCTGTCTTCCGTAGAGTCTCCTCTTTTCCAGGACTGCTCTGAATCAAACCTCCATACTTTCTTTCTTACCAACCCATGTCTTTACAATTCCAGCCCAGCTCATACCTACCCAAGAGCAAACATGCTTTCTTTTTTTTTTTTTTTTCCTCAAATCCAGTAACCTTTTCAGGGCTTCAAAATAAAAAAGGCAAATTTTGATAGACATCTACAGGAATCAAAGGCTTCCAGTGGCACCCAGTCAGTTCAGCAATCCCACATCCAGATGATCTAATACACTTCTGTGTCTAAAGGAAAGCCCTGCAATAAAAGATGGGTCTACAACCAAGCTGAGATACTCCTCTCATTCAGGAGAGGGGTAAAGAATGACATGGATCATTTTCCAGTATTATGTATCACATGAAACCCTGTTTTAACGCTTTGATTCACAGTGTGTGGTACCTTAAAAGAGAAATGGCTAACTGCAAGGAGAAAAAGAGAACTGGTTTGATGGCTGAAAATGTTTTTGTGATGCATGAAGGTTATGATTTGCAACCCATGTTTTATATAATAGTGAGGAAACCTCAACAAAAAATGTAAGTTAATTTAAACTTTATTCTTAGTGTATCAGGAACACATCTGGAAGAGATCCGAGCTGTGCTATGAATCTACTCCATCTACTGCATACTTCCTGTTTCATAGAATCATTTTGGATGGAAGACACCTTTAAGATCATCAAGTCCAACCTAACACTGCCAAGTCCATCACTAATCCATGTCACTAAGCACATATCTGCACATCTTTTAAATACCTCCAGGGATGGTGACTCAACCATTTCCCTGGGCAGCCTGTTCCAATGCTTGACAATCATTTTGTTTCCTTTATTTCCTTATTTGCTGAGCCCTACCTCCTCCTACTCCATCCTTTCTCCCCCTGATTTCCTCCAATTTCAGCTCACCACTATGAACTCATTCAACCCCATTACTTTTGTTCTCATTGCACTCAGTCTCATACTTCAGGCATGCATTCGAGGCCCAAGGTTAACCAGCTCACTTCCACTCATTCCAGTGCATTTTCCCCCTGCCCTGTCTAGAAAAGCAATGAGCAGCTCTGTCCACTTCTTTGCTTGAAATTCATAGAGTACAGAACCAACCTCTTGCCAGACTGCCAGACTCACCAAAGCACCCTTTATTCTTGTACTCAGTGCAGTTTAAAAGGTCCAAGTATTTACATAAGAGATAATGACAATGTACTACTGTCAAAGGATTGTTTTGAACTATTTGGCTGTAAACCCATAATCTCTAAACTTTTCCTATTCTGTCTCACTTTTACGTGGCAGCACCACTTATGCTCTTTGCTTGCTTGCTTCTAGATAAGTACCTTTCACAGGAGGGGACCTAGTAAGGACTATTGATGAGAGGTAGCTTAGGAGAACTAAAAAGAAGGATAATAGCTCGTCGCCCTCTTAGGTCTCAGTACAAGAGGACTGATTCACATAACCTCACTAATGTGAAATTTCTCTTTTGTTGCCTATCAACAATTTTAGTAATTTCTACACAAGCTGAAAGACTCAGGGTTTGAAAAGTGTACCCAGTTTCCTTGATGTTCTTCGAGAAAAGCATTGCAAAAACACCTCAGACAAAGAGCCTTCTCTGAAAGGAGTCTGTACAGCAGGTAAGGAAAAAAAAGGGATGAAATTTTCCTGTAGTACTGCTACAGAGTCCACAGCCACTGCCACCTCTCCTATTACCACAATCCACACACGTAAACCAGGGGGTACACATGGCTGAAGACCTACCCGCCGTGCTCATCTACTGATTTGTGATCGATGAGACTGTAAACCAGTTCTTTTCAAACAGATGTGTCACGGAACTTCTCCTGGCCTTTTTTTTGCTTTTACTCTAAGTAATGAAATTGCATTTGCCCTACCTTCTACCTTCCCTGTCTGTTGAATGCATAGGAGAAGGCATTCATGCCTTTACTGTACCATAGATTTGTTGTTGCTATAGCACCAGATTTAATTTTCTGCTTCAGACATGCAACACTGGGAACTATAAACATAAAAAAAACTCCAGCAGTAAAATCTTCACACGTTTAGCTTCGATTTTGCCTCAAAAGTATAAAAAGACTCAAATACTGCAACTAAGAAGGGCTATTTCAGGTACTACAGATGTACTTGCAAATATTTATTCATCTTCTTCCCTTTTATTTTAGTCTAAGACACAGGCCCCTGACCCAACAGCTGTGGTGACCCAAGAGCCTGAGAAGGAAGTCAGTATTATGTTGTGAGAGCAAGATAGTAACTTCATGCAAAGTGTTTCTCACTGCATTTTTCTAAAGAGCAAAATCATTAAAAGTACAGCATAATGCTCTGTAATTATAATCTAAGTCATTTCCCCTGTTAAAAATACATTCTAATTGCTTTAAGTGAAAACACATCATTATAACTTCCCTTGAAAGGGGGACTAATAAATAGATTAGTAAAATCCTACAGTCAGTACATTAAATCATGTTTATTCATTCAGCTGAGACTGGAACATGTAAAGTACATCTTCTTATGGAAAGACACAATTAGGGAAAATGGCTGGCTCACGGGATTAGCCAAGGGATTTGGAGTTTTCCACATCTAGCTTGGTGGTGTGAATCCTGCCCAGCTTGGCGTTGACTGAAGCTTATTACCATCTGCTGCCTGTTCAGTGTCCTACATAAAACAAATTGGTTGTCTTTGCCCAATTCCAAGCTCACAGGTGTCCGGTATGACAGCAAGCGACAGTAATTAGCACACCTTTAAGCAACATCGGCAAAGATGCAGATTTCAAAAGTATAACACAGATGCTTATGAAATTTGGTATAAGAAATCTACCCAGGCTGCACTTTGGGAGGAGACAGGGTGGTGGAATGAATATTATCTCCAGTCTTCACATGCTTCTGCCAAATCACTGAATATAGATGATTACATTCTTGCACAAAACTTTAAATATCTAACTGCACTGGCTTTAAAAATCACAAGGTGGTCACATGGCAATACCATTTTTTAACCCTGAAATGTTGCACTTTCTAATCTTAAAGGAGGATTTCAGTAAAATATAGTTGCTGTAATTAGTCTGGCTGTACTCAGAGTCTCAGAGAACCAGTTTGGTGTGTACAATAAATTATTACAGTTCCTATGACCCCCAGAGCAGCTGCACAGGCAACTGCTGCAAGCAGAAAGAGAGAAACAATGACAGTTATGGATTAAACTATCCAGGTCTCTTCTTATTAACTGTGAGGTGAACAGGCCTTTCCTTCGGTCGTCTCAGTAACCTCAGAGGCAGCTTTGCTTTGTCAAATAAGCAGGAATTCATACAAACAGCAAACTAACAGAGTAATTACCTCAAAAAAGCACTTTGTTGATACTGTATAGGAATTATAGTAACATTAAGTACGAAATTAAAAGGATAATGAGTATTTGCCATGTACTTCAACCTCTAGCAATGAGTTCTAAGTCTAGCTAGTTATTACCAACCACAGTCAACATTCTAGGTGCTGTAAAAGCTGTGAAAAACCCTGTATTTCAATGTATGTTTCAGTTTCAGAATAGATGAAAACCTGAATGTTTTAAAGATACACAAGTTTTGAAGTAACTAACTAGAAATCTTTCACTTTCCAACTACAATTTTCTCCACATTCTCTTACATTGCCCATTATGCAACTCCCACAATAACATGTATCTGGAGGTCGAACGAAACATTCTATCATGGGGGATGTATTTTGGCAAGGAAGCCCAGGAAAGGGAAAAATTTATATTCAATGTTTATTTTCATGTCTAAGAAATGCAAAATAAAATATTTGGGTTTTATTTTTAAATTCAAATTGGAAATTAGAAATATCAATTTAGATTTGAAATTCACAACTATTCTCTAATTTCTTATGAAAAAATAATTCCTATAGAGATTGCATTTCTTTAAAGAGGTATTAAGATATACTTCCCGACTGGCTTCTAATTGTTGCATCTTTCAGCTCCATAAACATTTCTCATTGTAGTCACTTAATTCCAGTAGTTTTTCATAAAGCAAACAAAACCAGCCAGATTAGACATTTTTTTTTTAATAATAAATTTGAAGCTTTTCTTGAGTTTTTACATAGCTTTTTAAATATTCAAACTGCTCAGCAATTTTCCTTTGGTCTCTTGCGTAAAGATGTCCTTTTTTTTTTTTTTTGGTACAATATCCATGTAAATCAATGGAAAACTTTCAATTTATTCCAGAACAAAAACAAGACCTTCCTGTTTGCAGGAGATATACTGAGATCTGAGATATACTGAAGCCTTCTAGGAAAGGTTAACCACCTAAGAGTTTTAGTGCACAGCAATTGTGAGTTTCCTTCCCTCCAGAAGAAAGACAGTCATTTGGCTGAAGCATTAAAGGGAATCTTTTTGCTTTTCAGATCCACATCCCTCTTTGGATGATAAATGACAACTATTAGGTAGTCTGCTTTCCCATGACAGAGAATACAAATCTACTGAATCCTGAAAAATGTGGATTTTGACAGGACAAAGAGCCACCGTGCCAAGTTCCATGAGAGTGCAGTCCACAAACTGGCACTGGGTTTCATATGTATATATCATTAATAAAAAAAAATACAGATAATAAAAACAATGATGCACATACATAGACAGTAAAACACAGCAAAACAGCTGTTGATTTCCTGACTCTGAAATTAGTTATTCTGTCCCATGAAGCTCAGTTTGTGATGAAACTAGAACAAGGAGTATCTATTCACAATAGACAAGTCTTATGGAAGAGTACACAATTTATAATTCATTGAGCATCTTTTTAAAAGCAATAACCAATCAAAGAGAACAGAAAGAAAAGCAAAGGAAAAATGACTGTGTAAACTGTAGTGCCTTCTAGTTAGGTACCTAATTAGTCAAAATGAAAAACAGAGATGGCAACCTGCTTAGTTTAGCAATTTGATTTACTCTGATGTGGATCAGCTTCTGCATATTTTACACGTCACCTTTACAGCAGAAAGGTTATCTCACCGAATTCACCCTTTCTTCTGCTATAACTAAATACAGGGCTTCCTCTGTGTATTTTTCTGCTTCCCTTTGACACATGATCAAGGTTAATAATGAATTACAGATCACGTTAATAATGTTGAACAGCTTCAATAGATGAGAAAGTATCCGTATTTCCTGCTTCACTTCAGACAATGGAACTTTGGTAGCTATAGAGAAGGTTCCTGTCGATATCATCCCTCAGCCCATTTAGTTACCTCATCCTTCTCACACACCTACATTTGCATACAGAATCTCCTGACAGACACAGGCAGGCTCCATTTAGCTTCGGGGAGATTGACTGCAAGAAGCAGCTGTAGCTGTATAAATATCTGCTGATTCAAACTTTTTACCTAAAATGCAAGAAAATGCCATGACTGAAATAATTCACACTTCAACTTGCTATAATTATAGGGCACAACCCAGCCCTGTGCAGAAAGCTGCCACTCGGATCATTCTGTTAAAAACAAGACTCCTCGGTCTCAGTTTGACAAGCTATTTGGGATGTAAGTCCCTGCACAGACTTTTGTTACAGTTCTTCACAGGATAGAATTCCACTCTTGGTCTGAAGGACAATACCCATTTGTACAAAACTACATATGCTTAACAGGCTTTGTAGTCTTTGTAACCCACCATATACAGCTCTCTTGATAAAGAAAAAGCAAAATAGAACCAAATATATAGAAACATAGAATCATTTCAGTTGGAAAAGACCTCTAGGATCACCAAGTCCAACCTTCGTCCAACATCTCCCTGACCCCTAGACCATGTCTCAAAGCGCCACATCTACCCATTTTCTGAACACCTCCAGGGATGGTGACTCCACCACTTCCCTGTGCAGTCTGTTCCAATGCCTGACCGCTCTTTCAGTAAAGAACTTCTTCCTGCTATCCAATCTAAACCTCCCCGGCACAACTTGAGGCCATTACCTCTTGTCCTGTCCTTAGTTACCTGGGAGAAGAGACCAGGACCAGCCTCACTACAACCTCGTTTTAGGTAGTTGTAGAGAGCTGTGAGGTCTCCTCTCATAATATAAAAGGCAGTCATTCATACTGCTAATAAAATTGTGAGCAACTCAAAGAGAAAGGTTTTATTTGCTGAATACTGTATCCTAAATTGAATTCCATCAGGGAAGGTTTAATTAAATATTTTCTTAAAGTTTAATAATACTGTGAAGATGAAATTGCAGCGTTGTAATTAACTTTCATGATTAAGAAAAAATGTTTTTAGTATTTGTCAATAATTCAAATACTGCTATTAACATAGTGTTTTTAAATGAAGATTGAAAATAAAATCTTGTATGTATGACAATATCCTGCAATGGATTTGACTAACACCTTCAAATAGACTTCATTCTTAAAATGCAGATGATAATACACTCCGTGAGAAATTAAAAACCAAGTATTTTTAATATAGAATTTTAATTTGCATCCAATTCTAAAATATTTTTTACCTGAATTTTGACCTGTATTTTGGAAGAAATACAGAATTCTAGAAGAGTGACAAAGAAGTCACAACAGCTGCACCAAGGATGCAGGTTTTTGTTAACGCCCATTAGAATAAACAAGAGAAAGTGATAGTGCGAAATTATGGACTTTCATAGTCCAAGGTAATTTGTTTTTTATAAAGAAACCTAGCGATATGTTAACATTTTGACAGCTCTGAATATCAATCAAAAACATCCATCCTAAGTTGTAGGGAAAACATGTGCAAGTCAATGTTAACTCACTTGGAATAGGTGTCTCAGCTTTCTTTTAAAGCAATTGAGTTTGGCTCGTGCAAAACAGGTTTCAAATAGAAAAATTACATTCTACATTGTAAGAGGCCACTGGCTCGCTGTTTGCTTTGTGATTAAATGTCACAGGCACCACTATAATGAGGCAGTCTATCAAAGTCTTCTACCTGGTTGTTTACACTCCACGAGACCGTATGAATGAAGGTTTTTAAAGTTTTCATTAAGCCCTTGGCTGCTGTGCATGCACAAACACAAAGCCAATTATTTTAAAGGTACACGGGTTTTTTCGCTTTTTATCTTTCTTGAGAGCATTATTGCTGCTGCTTATGCTTCACTGAACAATACAAATAGGGACTAAATTCCTGTCTTTCGAGCAGTTTGTTACAATTATCCTATTTATACGCAAAATATGTTCTAATATGCAGGCATCAACATCTTAATTTGAATTTTCAATTGCAATAGTAAATTCAGTGGGGCAAGAAAGGTTTAATGAAATTACATAGATATTTTAAATAAAAATATTTTGCTGGCTGAATATGCACATTCCTGTATACTCTTTCCCTTCTCTAAATCATTTCACCTTACGGGAAAAGAAAAAAATCTTCTCTTTTTTTTATTTGAAGAGTATACAGCTAACCAATATATAAACATGTACTCAGCTACGCCACCATCCCCCTGGTGTCTTATTCTATTATTGTTTCCTCCATCTGTAGAATGGTTTTCTCTCTTCTTTTTTCTATTCCAGACCCTGATCATGTAAACAGTTTCACAAAGACAAATTCATTTTTCAAGGACTTGATTTAAAAAAACTATTGCAATATTTGCGGAACTAATTCCTGAGCTGAAAAGGAAGAGGTGTCCTGAATTCCAAGCAATTCATACTTCCACATTTTCTTCAGGTGAGATTATCCATCCTGAATCTCAAGTGCCCTACAACATATAATGTTCTCCTATATTCAGTGGTCACATCCACCATTTTTTATTTTAATTTTTACATTCTTTCAGCATTTAAGTGTTTTAGTATAACATCATACTTTTTCCTCAAAAAAAGCCAACTCACAACCTAAGGCTGCCTTTTTTTTGACATAGTCATAAATGCTTTTGCAGATACAAAACAATATAAAATAGCTTCTGCATCATGTATTTCAGAGGATTTATTTTAAAAAACTCCTTACATAAATATAATTACATATATACTTTGCTATGAATGAATCAGGCACTTCATTAGTAAATTTGGATACTCCAAAACCTGGGAGGCTAAATTCAAACACTCTTGAGCTTCGGGAGAACAGCTTATTGAAAGTATGTTGATATATCATCAGACACTACAGACATATATCATCACTGAAATGTGTAAAATAATTTTTAGAAATATCACTATTGTTCAATGGAAAAAGCCTCCCTCCCAATCACTAACATCTGTTACAGTTCAAAAGTAATTAATTATATCCTCATGTAGAGAAAGTAAGAATATCTATCTATCTAAGCCATAGATTTATTGTTTCTATCTTCACCTGAGACACTGAATTTGCATTAATTTCTCATGCAACAAATGAAGACCTTTCAGTGATGAAGGCACAATATTTATCCTGAACCTATATTTAATTCATTATTCTTAGAGGATAAAAGCAGTAACCAATTTTCCTGAAAAAGAATACAAAGATTTATCTAAAACGTAAACTCTTCTGTATTTTTTTTCTTTTTTTTCAGTTTAAGTCAAGATAAGAAGTTTGAACTTTTACATATATAAATAAAATATATACAGTTCATATCATCAATGCCCCTCTGTCAGAAAACATGTCACCAACCAATGAAGCTGCATTTCAGAAGAAATAAGGTGCATTACTAAAGAGTATACACTGGTACTACACAGTATATCATAGGCATAAAATAACATCTAAGTTAAAATACAAAGGCAATTTAACTAAGTATAATTGTCTATATTAAACTAAATTTTGAATAAATACTGGGATTTCCAAAACACTTTTGATACTGACTATTGAGGAAACAAGTCGATCCTGGCATAAGAAGGAATATCATGGAATGGATAAATAGTTGAGATGGGAAACAGGGGTGGGAGCACATGTTTAGCCCTCACAAGGGAGAGGGATCAGCAGCAAAGCTCTGCAAGAGCCTTCACTGGGTCCAGTGCTGCTCCCCATATCCCCTGGGGGCTTCATACAAGGGCAAGCAGTGAGGCAACTAGTCATGGCACATTGGTGCTGGAGATAACTGGGATGAGGGCAGGCTGTGAGGACACACACCAGGCACTTCTGAGCAACCAGGCACTGAAATGGCAATAGTACTGGCAATGCTGCAATGGCAACAGAATGCCAAAATTCAGCATGGAAACACCATGATTAAGACAAGCCGTGGAATTAGGCCCATCTGTTTTAGGAAATGAGGTCCTTTAGGCTTTAGTGTCAATATAGAGAGTTCCCTTAAAACATCAGCTCAATGCTCAGTAGCTGTCAGAAAGCCAAATCAAGCACTAGGAATGATTAAAAAAGCAACAGAGATAAATGGAGAGCACTTTTATGCCACTAAGACCATGCTTTACCAACATCTGAGCTCATCCCATCTTTCATTCCTGTCCAAGAGGGAGATTAGGAAGGGTCAGAGGAGCAAACGGGAGCTATCCCAAAGATATGAAACAGCTCCTGTTAGATGCTCAACAAGGCCTCTTCAGTTTGAAAAGGGGATGGCGTAGCTGGGAGAATCAGTGGCTGGAAGTACAGACCTCTGAGATCAAAAGCAACATGGTGTGAGAGAGCTGAAGATAAACCTTTCGCCAGCTCTTCTAGTAGAGAAACTGAGGCTAGGCGATGAAGACAGCAAGATCCAGAATCAAACCAGCCACAGGAGGTGGTTTGCCTGGCAGTGGGAAGGAAGCCATAGAAGTATTTTTGGCACTATTGTGAACATAAAAAAAACCAGCAGTGGATTCAAGGGAAGGCCAGACAGGTGCTGGAGGAGAGATCTGTTAAGAATTACCAAGCAGAGAAACCATGAAAGATTTATAAAAGCTCATGAGTGAGAAACCATTGGAGGTTGAGACACCAGCTGTGAAAAATACCATATACACTCATTTTGATTTCACTGTTTACTGCATGTCATCTTATGTGCACTGATGGAGAAAAATAACTGAGTTTGATGCACTTTTCATTCTTACGACCCATAACGTATCTTACGTTTATGAATTGGGTCAATACCCAAGCAGTCATATCTCTCCTCTTGGTGAAAGTCTTGAAGGGACATTAAAAAAAGAGAAAGAACTTCAGGCTCTGTTTTTATGCAAGATTTGTAGCGTAACTTTTGACAAAAATGGTGGCTGAGTTTTCTGTCAATGACATTTCAAAAGTAACAAAATCCCATTTTCTGCAGTCATTTATCTTTTCTTCAAATGCCTTCTTGTGCTAAATCTTGCCTTTTGCAAAATTTGACAGGACTGCAGGCAACAACACTGAAAAGATGGAACTCAAACATGCAGAAGTATATCTCTAAACGAACTATCCTGCCTTTTTAAAGCTGCTGAAGCTTTAAATCCTGCATCCCGTGCATTCTCAACTGAAAGCCAGTGATAACCCTCTAGCACTTTCCTGTAGGTAAATAACTTTGTTTATAAATTCTCCAGATATCAAACATTAAAATGGAATTTGTCACTGCCTCATCTTCGTATATCCTGTCATATATCTTTCAAAAACAAGATGGAATGCATAGGACATAAAAGGTAACATCACACCATCGCAAAGAAACACACACAGACACACACACACCCCCCCACCCAAAAAAAAAACCAAAGAAAAAAAAAAGAAGAAACATAAACAGTCTTTTTAAGAAAAAAAAAAAAAAAAAAATCACTAAAAGCAGATCCAAGTACTTAGTTGCCAAAAGAAAAACTTGGGTGAAATGAATGCATAAATCCAGACCTGTGACCTAAAAATTCCTTTCAGCCTCCCAGTCCTAAAAGAAACAAACTGATCTTAAAACACTGAATTGTGGTGACTAAAAGACTGTTTCCAAACAAGTTAGAGAATCAGGGAATTCTTTGGAATACTTGATCCTACTGAGTTATTGGACATGGACAAGATGAACACCCAGGGCTCATTCCAGTTTCCATGATGCAACAGCTCTCGACAGAATTACACCTTTTTCTTGCTTGTAATTAAGTAAAATACAGGAACTATCATTTTCTCTCCTCATACTTGACTGTGTAGGTGACAGCACACCTATGATACAGGAGATCCATGTCTGGATCTTCAAACAAATGTTTTCTTCAGAATATTACAACAGAAAAACTAGCTGTTCACTTTTACTTTTTTAAAGAAAATGCTGATTTTTTTTTTTTTAAAGGAATTTAAGTGCTTTCTCCAACCAGAGGTTATTTAGCTACATTTCTGAATAAATAAAAATAAAGAAAAAACAATTCAATAGAGAGAGAAGGAATATCCTTATAATACAATTTCCCATGCTGAACCCTTATGACCACTCCTCAGTCAGCACATTTTGGAACCCAGTCTGAGCCACTTGGGTCCCTCAAGGGAAAGACAATGAACCTAACTAAAATTTGGCATTTCATTTCAGAGGTCAGAGCTCAAATGCTACCTTTTAATTGTTTACAATATTTACTGACCTAGCCTTTAAAAACATGCTACATTAATAGGGGTTTACATTAATTTACAAAGGAAAATGTATACAAATATGTAGTGCTGGCTTGCTGTTACCTGATGCAAGGCACGTTTGAAAATCTCCTCTTAAAACAAAAGAACAGTAATAGTTCTATGTGCTTGCTGGGAACATAAGAAGAAACATCAGAGGAAGAAGGACAAAGTAAACCTAGATTAATGAGATCTTTTTATAGGAAAACTAATCAAATAATCTGATTCTCACTTTTGCTTTTAATCATCACTGTATTGTAGATGTTACCACAACATATTAGAACTCTTAAGCCTCTGTTGCAAACTCTGCTTTGGCAGAATATATCAATTAAATTAAAAAAACTCCAAAAGCTGGCATCTATGTCTTTGTCAGACGAAATATTAAATCTCTGCACCCTCAATTTTTATTTCAGCCAGAAATACTCTTTTTAAAAGTTTGTTAGAGACACTGCAACCATTGTGAATGCACAGAAAGCCTTCTGGACATGCTTGATTTGGTGAGGAGACAAGAAAAGGTGTGCAGCAGAAAGTGTACATTAGCATATTTTTTCTATAAACATTAATAGTAATTTTTCTGTCTTTGTCACTGAATAGTGTCATTAAAAGTGTGACTCTGAGTGTAAGCTTCTGTGGTGTTCTTGCATGTCAACTTCTGGGTGAAGAATATTGCAGTTTTCTTTTACGTCAGGCCTGTGGTATGTTTGCTCTGTTTTATTTAGAGATGACAAACAACTCATATAGGACAACTTTTGTGCAAGAATTTCTATAAAATAATGCTCCAAGAAAGCTGGCACAGTATTACTTCGGTTGTGAAATTGAAAAAGTCTATTAGATTAGGGCTTCACAAGCTTCACGCTGGCAGAAATTCATAGCACGAAATCAGCAGCATCAGCAAAACTGTAATTTGTGAATCGATTGAGAAAGTTTTCATTACGAATAGCTCAAGTTAAGTACAAGCATGAATGACCACTCATGAATTTCCATTAACAATATCAACCTGAAAAGTATCAGTAATAACACATAGAATAAAACAGACGTGAGCTGACAGCTCATGATGAAAACAGTACTTCATGACTGTTACTGCATTTAATGAAGAAAATTTGTATTCATCCATTAGTTATATAATATACTTTATCCTGAAACAGAATCCTATAGATGGTTTAAACTTCTTTCCAGTGACATGAGCGATAGCCCTTGTGATAATAGCATCAAAACCCATTATGCTACTATGTTCTTTCTCCAGCATAGATAAGGAATAAACAAGTGCTCTATGAACTTGCTTTTAAATACATAAAGATTGATTTCATTATATGTCTATTATTTTTTAATATCTTTTCATTTAATAAAATTACACAATCTACACTAGTGCATGACTTGCAGTGCTTGAATTTATGACCATATGCTCTAAACCTCCAGGTTTTATTTGTAGAAACATCATTAATAACTACTTACTTTCTGATTTTTTCTTCAGAAAAAAAAGAGTGTTAGCATTATCTTTATATAATTATTCATTAAAATGTTTTTATCCATTGAGTGTAAACTTACAGAGTGAAAATCGACTGCAAACACATTTGCAACAGGAATTAAAATCCACCTGCCAATCTGTTGCTTTTTAAGTTCCCGGTTGTCAATGCCAAAAACAAATGTTGAAAAAGACTGTTGTTCTTCAAGAGAAATGCTAACAACACTACAGTGTGGAAGTCTTCATGTTCAATGTGCAATGCTTTCAAATTAATAGCTCTTCAGCCAGACCTCCCCAGTGAAATAAACACAATTCCTCCCAACTTCCAGATGTTCCTTGTTATTTTTCTTTCAAGTGAAATCAGCATGCCTGTAAAACATCAGCTTAATTAAAATCCCACAACCTGCAGATCACATGAGTTATCAGAAAGCATCTGAGAATTTATGCTCAGGATTTACGTTTGGACAGGAATTAGGAGAACCTGGTCCTGTATGTAAATATCTTCTATTACAGTGTAGCTGTATGGTTGCTTACCAATTTCTTACAGGTAAGAAGAAATAAATTCCCTCCTTTGACAATATGTGCTACAGATTTCAGGATTTTAACTGAAAGAGTTAAAATGGAAAAAGTGACATTTGCTAAGAAAATCAGGCATGTCTAAATGAAATGCTAAGGCAGATGTACTCTTACAGATCCGCTTGAGATAAAACCAGATCAATGAATGTGATCAAAAACAGATCAGAAAACAACAGAATGAAAACAATAAGATAAAAAAATGTTTCTTCTAATTTTCAGAGATACTTGTCTAACTTCACTTTCAGAGTGCAGCAATATACATATTTTCTGTTACAACTGGTGTACAATATTTACACAACATTAGTGTTCACACTTAAAAAATTGTGACTAAAAACATGACTATCTAAGTACTGGGGAAAATTATGGAAATAATTTTTACAGCCTTTCCTTAAAATACAAACTGCCAACAATTATGTCTTAGAGAATATCTGCAGTGAAAAAAAATACCACCATAAATCACACTTTCAAGCTTTTATAATGTGTTTTTAGTTACCTGGAAAACAAAACATTGTGTTGTTTCATATAACTTCAAAAATTCAGACTGCTGAAAAAGCTTTTTTTATATGCAACGCACACATTATGAGGGAATGCTTGTGCAAGGAAGCTGACATTTTGCTATTTTTGTCTTCGGGGTTGAGAATGTTACCACTGAGTTCATAAAAAAAAAAAATTAGTGACCATCTAAAGCAAAAAATCCCACTGAATTACAAAGAAAATTCTTAAAGATTTTCAGCTAATAACAAAGTGAAGAGAAATGACAAAACTCTTTCTTGGAAAAAAAAAAGGAATAATTTCACAAGTGTTCTAAAATATGAGATGCTAAATATATTTTCTCTCAACTAATGAAGACAAAATGTTACCTTTGGATGGGTTCACTGAAAGTAACCAGAAAGAGCAACAACTATGTATTTATATAACTCAATTCCTAGCAAACAAGCCTAGACACTCTACAGGTAACCTGCTACTGTCTACATAACAGTTTTTGTCTTTGTTAGCCAAATTTTGTGAGTTTTGGCTGTTTATGAGATACAGAAAGAAAGTACAGCAACAATGGGGAAGAGTACTTGGCTTGGCTAATTAATCTTACTAATTTTCACAGGATAAAAAAGAGGAAGATTAAAAGTCAAGAATGTGTCAGAGGTTTGTTTGGCATTCTGTGAAACAATTCAGAAACTAAGCAGGTATTTACAGAATGGTCTGGGTTAGAAGGGATCTTAACAGTCATCTAGTCCAGCCCTGCTGCTGTGGGCAGGGACACCTCCCACTAAACCAGGTTGCTCAAAGCCTCATCTAGTCTGGCCTTGAACACTTCCAGGGATGAGGCATCCACAACTTCTATGGGCAACCTGTTCCAGTGTCTCACCACTCTCACAGTAAAGAATTTCTTCCTAATATCTAAAGAGTCCTGCTCGATCTTTCTTGTAAGCCTTCATGTACCGGAAGGCCGCAATAAGGTCTCCCTGGAGCCTTCTCTTCTCAAGGCTGAACAACCTCAACTCTCTCAGCCTGTCCTTATAGCAGAGGTGCTCAAGCCCCTAATCATCTTTGTGACCCTCCTCTGGACCTGCTCAAGCAGGTCCTTGTCTTTCTTACACTGGAGGCTCCAGGGCTGAACACTGGTGTGGTGTCATGACAGCTGAGCAGAGGGACAGAATCACCTCCCTCGACCTGCTGGCCATGCTTCTTTTGATGCAGCCCAGGATGCAATTGGCTTTCTGGGCTGCAACCACACATTGTTGGCTCATGTCCAACTCTTCATCCACCAGTACCACTGAGTCCTTCTCCTCAGGGCTGCTCTCAATCCACTCATCACCCAGCCTGCACTTGTCCTTGGGACTGCCTCAACCCAGATGCAGGACCTTGCACGTAGCCTTGTTAAACTTCATGAGGTTTGCACAGATCCACCTCTCATGCCTGTCAAGGTCACTCTGGATGGCATCCCTTCCCTCCAGCCTGTCAAACACACCAACTACAAACTCATTCCCACTCTCCATGTCTCTGACAAAGATGTTAAATTTTTATTCACATAATTACTTATTACTATATTATTTTTATTACAGTTTATATAAGTTCATTTTTCAAAGATCCTTTGTTCCGTGTCTATCTCTAAAAGAACGAACTCAGGACTGTGGAGTTATACTTTATTACGTATTAGTCCAATATTGTCCTCAAAAGTCCTGTTTGCGGTAGTTTTAACTTAAAGCTACTAGAATAACTGATTAGATGATAGATAAAAAAAAAGAGTGAGACCAGGAACTAGGCTCCTTCCTTAGCTCTCGATGTGTACAGGTCTGGATATTTACATGTATTCAATTTGCATTTCCTTTGAGCAGGAATTTGTATTTCTTTTAAGGGCACATTAATGGCAACAGAAGTAAAATTAGAAACACAGCTGTGGGACCTAGGTCTCCAGTACAAAGCAAAAACAGACGGAAAAGGATAGCAAATCTGTTTGGATTTTAAGGAGCTAACTCCTTTTGTACGCAGAGAGTATCACAAGTTATCTGAAAAGGAGGTATTTGAGCAATGATTTTCAGTAAGTTTTCAATGTCTCAGTGAAAGGGAAAAAGATGCACATTTACCCATCACAGGCAACAATCTCTCTTCTTTGTAAAAATAATATTGACTTTTTTTTTAAGGAAATGTACATTTTCAACACGACAACTCTGAAGTGATAGGTATTAAGAAAAGATATATAGTATAGACAGCAGCCAAGTGTTCCAAAGTAATGAGAATTAAATAGGTAATTACAAATGAGGACACTGACATGTCAGGCAACTTGGAAATTGTGTTAAAAAAGATAATCGGTTGAATACCTTCTGGTATAGAGATATAAGAAAGACACAGGAGGTGATACTATGGTGCTTTAAAGAAGAGACAAGATAATTAAGCTTAATAAATGAAACCATCCACTCAGTAACATTCACTTCAAAGTGATGAACTACATATAAACATTAAAGTTAGTAAACTGAAAGTAAATGGAGCAGTTAAAAGGTTAAAGTCTATTTAAGCAGGATTTAAATTATCTAAAACACTAAGGTAGAACATCAAATTGAGTATATGTATGACAGATGTGAAAAGGACCAAAAGAAAGCTGGCTTTTTAATTATCAGAAACTGGCAGAAATAACTTCAAAAAACGCATTCTTTAAAAAGTTAAAGCTGGATCCAGCTGAAGAAAACAGAAGAGTAAAAATTTTAACCAGTTCAAAGCAAAATTGTAATTTGGGCCAAATAATATTTTGAGGCATTGAAACCTTAAAAAAAAAAAAGAAATATCTAATGCCAGGGAACCTGCCGGGCCAAAAGTTTATCAGCGTGTAAAAGAAATTTTCAGAGAACATAAGGCTTTAAGAGAAAAAGTAAAATAAGCAATTAAATTAATTCTTTGCATCAATCTATGAAGGAATTTGAGTGACATCCAAACCACTGTTTTGGTTGGGTTTTTCCTGGCATTAAATAACTCAGTGAAAGCATTAGTAAAAGCAGCTTTGGAAAATAATCAAGAAAATGAATAATAAAAGATTATTACAACCCAACAGCCCTTATACAAGAGCTGAGCAACTCAAGTGCAAAAAATTCTGAATGATTAAGTAAAGTGAATGAATTAGTTTAAAACTGGCCCTTTTACTAGAGTAAGAAGTCGGAAATGTGACAAAAAATTTTATTCCGAGAGACTGGGTATGAACTATGGAAATACAGTGTAGCGAGCCTGGCTTCCACACCACCTAAACTAGTCAAAAACCAAAGAAAGAACAGAGTGAATAGGAAAAGGCTAAGTCTTGTAAAATTGTGAAATGTCAATGTAGCTTTTGGAACCACAGGTACTGCTTCTCTGAACAGACATGGTACGCTGAGAGGTGTATGGAAATAACAGTTACTAAAGTACATAATGGCTTCTGTAATGGGAGAGACTAAAATGATGGAAATGCCTCGGGTCTGGTAAGGGTATGCCTGAAGAGAGAGGTTGTGTAAGCAAATAAAATCACGATTGGCAAGGTAGGGATGGATAGGTAGTAAGTGCTCGCTATTTCATAATACAAAAAATTAGAGGTAACACATTAAACCATTTTTTCAGTAAATAGTATTATACAGGAAGTACTCTTCATATCCCTAAAAATAACTGCTGTAGCTGTATCAGATGCCAATGTAGAGAAATTCAGAGGGAAATGCTCACCAAGGAGTAGCACTCATGACACTATTGAGGAATTCCCGAGGTCAGAAACACAGAATACCAGACCCTGAGCAATGAAGTATCAATCTGAATTTGACCCAGTGTTTTACTGCTACTAACATAGCTATCTTCTGCTAATTTCACTGAATACTGAGTTGGACAGATAGTATGGCCATTACATAAAGCACATTTCAGAAAAATCAGTATCCATTTACTTTGCTGTTTCTGGTCTTTATTTCACAATTTTTAACACCTTAATACCTTATATTCTATTAATTTTAAATGTCTTCATTCACTCTCTATGGATTGTGAGTCTAGTATCTGTGCTCTCATAGGAAACTTTGAGCAGAAAACCTGAGTTAAAAGGAACTGTAGAAGTGTCTTCTATTAATCTCATGTACTCTAACATCTACACTGAAATGACACATTTTCACATGAACCACCGCTGGCTTATAGGAATAAAAGAGGTCATAGCTGGCCTTCACTACAGGCATGCTGCTAATCAGAGATAATAATAAGGGCTCTTGAGCCCAGGAATATGGCCAGAAAGGATGAATTCTGAATGAGAACTCAGTCTCACAATGTGCATGAGCAAATTCAGTTTCATTTTGAATACTGAGTGTGATTCACCTCCTGTCCCTCTCAGAAAACTTCACAAGGTGAAAGACAGCAAGACAAAGCAGCATTTCTACAAAGCATGACTTAGCATTTCATTTGAAGCTCATTCCTTTCCTCATGGAATATATGAAGAAAGTAGTCATGATTCCATTGCTTTAACTGGTCAATAATGCTCCTTTTATGTTGCCTGAGGATAAACGTCTGTGGATTAAAATGCTATCTCTGAGGAAAACGCACTGAATCCTTAAAGCATCTAGAGTGGCAAGCAGTAGATCTTCAATAAGCAAGCTGTCTGCAAAAAACAAAGCACGTATTTTTTTTTAGAGACAATCCTGTCAGATTTGATAATACTGTAACTACTGATAGACTATAATACCTAATAAAAGCTCTTAGTCTACTCTCACAGCAGATGCCAAAAATATGCAATACCTAATCCCACAAATATTGGATGCTCTTGCTTCACAGATCATATATGACCAGTGGCCACCCTGGAATGGGGGCAGAACACAAAAGTCTTAACAAAGCAAAAAGTTACCTGAGTCTTTAAAATTTTAAATATTCAAAAGACAAGCCCTGACAAACATTAAGACTGATAAAAAGTAACTTCAGGATTCAAGCCTCCAATCTGCAAAAATTGTGATGAAATTGTGTTTTCTCTCTCATTAGCTGCAAATGGAGACAAATGTTGAGAATTTTGTACATTCTTCTATTTTTAAATTTACATTAACCAAACACAAGAGAAAACAGATCCAGCTCCCTGCAGAGAGCAGAAATATTTCTGTTACTAATATTACTCTATGGCTGTGTTGTCATGTTAAGATGCCCTTGGCAGCACAACTAGTTTTAGGTGTTCCTGTCCCCAGCCATTTATTTGTGGCCCCTACCCCTGTGCACTGCCAGTGCCAGAATACAAGAATATTTGTTTGTAGAACCAGCTTTAATGCCTTGTAATAAATTATTTTGGCTGATGACGGAAAGTGGATGGTTCTTGTACTTATTATTTACATATTCCCAAACCACGATGAGTTCCCTTATCCATATCTCAGGTGGCACATCTAAGTGGCTGCCCTGCTGCTTCCTGCAAAGGAAAACAGGGAAAAGAGGAAATCAGGGAGACTTTCTGATCAGTCAGGAAACCTGTGACTAATTTCTATAATCAATCCACTAACACGGAATTCTGCAAAGCCATTTAATTATGAACCTGATCAGCTCCTTCTGGGTGATCTCTCTTCCTTTCACATAGCAGTACAGGCTATTTTACAGTATCAGAAAATACAGAGGTCTCTTATTAAAAAATATGTCTGTTTGCTGCATTAGAATTCAAAAAGATGTATAGTGATGACCATCTAAAATAAACAGTACCTATTATTGCTATAAGGAATTATAACTTCTCTGAAGAACTGTGTGAAAACAGTTCACAGTGTATTCGCATAATTCTAAGCTAGAAAGTAAAAAGCTCAAAAGCAAGACGCTACAAAGAAAAGGTTCTCAGAAATCTGTAGAAAATGCAGAAAGTATATGATTCAGATGTACAAACAGGAACTTTACAAAGTTCATAGATACCTGCTCAATCTTTGCTCTTCTGCTGTGATCAGTCTGACACAGTCTGATTTTGTGACCACAGCTTCTAAGTTAGAAAAATGGGAATAGTGTCGTGACATGTTGATTTTAATGACCACAGCAGTTGAAATAGGAGAGTCAGGAACTTAATTTCTCTGGGATAATCAGGATTATATGCAATATTTATCTATTATTTCACAGTACTTTTTCTGTATACTATCTGCACGTGAAACCCTTACAGGGACACTGTGAGGGATGAGGAAAAGAGAAAAAAATAATCGCAGCACTTTTCACTTCTACTCCCGCGAGGCCTTTAAAGTGAACTATGAAGAACTCAATGGCTATAACATCCCAGGCAGAACTCCTCAAGAACCATACTGCTGCTGTCATAAAGAAGTCATGGTGCCCCAGGGTTGGTGAGGTGGTGTTTCTCATATTTTATACTCTTCTTGCAGAAAACAGGGAGAAAAACTAACCCCCTCTCTGTAAAACCTTATATCACAGTTTTTCTCTTAAGAGTTCTGCAACAAGAACAAGGAATTCTCCCCTCACATCCAGGTTAGTAAACTTATGGTTAATTCCGCATTTTTAAGATGGCCATGTGGGAAAACCAGTCTTGAACTAAGTCAATTAATGCAGCCCAAAGACAGATCTCTAATTCTTTCTGACATCCAGAGTGTTTTGTATAAATTAAGACTTCAAGTAATTACCTAGCTAGTCACTGATCGAAGCTTCAGACCAAGAAAAAAATAATAAAAATTGGTAGATCCTTTGTTTTCTCTTCAAGTTGCTTTCAACTACAATCTCAAATGACACAAGCCTTCTTCTGTCACATGTTGGCCATAAAAAGTAAAAAATCTGTTTAAAAGTCTGATTTGGAACTTGAAAAATGGTGCAAAATGGAAAGCAGAACATTCAAAGTCAGCCTGGCCACACTCGCTAAATGACAGTTTGACAAATCTCCCCATGTGGTTCCCTGAAGCGATCTGACAAAAAAAGCATCCCGTGACAGCAAAACACAGAGAAATGCGATTGGACTATTTTGTCCTGCTATTTTTGAGTGGGGATGGGTAGTATCAACCAAAGTTATGCTTATGATCAACTGAAAGCCAGTTAGCTATTTTGGAAGATTTTTCTAAAGCTGTTTCCAGCTACAAGCTGAAAGCATCTACTCCCAGATCAGCTTTCCCACAAGACAGTAAAATGGTGGGATAACAAGGTACAGAGCAAAAAACACTCCCTGACCGTTTTCAGTTCTGATGAAGTTTCCTGCTATGACTCAGAGCAGCATGAGTAAGGCTATTACTCAAATCCCACTCCTGTGAGGAGCTAACAGCTGAGATAAACCCCAGATGCACTTGCTTATCTGTAAAGGTCCCAGCTATGCTGCTTTGTTCCACTGTGCTCTGACAGTGCCACCTTTCCATGAAGACACCAGAACAAAGCAGCAAGGACATTCAGAAGAAAGCATTCATTTCTACATCTGAGCAGAGCTGACCTATTACTGAGAAATATCTTGCTCTAGGATGTGGATTCGTAGTTCAAACCATGTATAGCAGTTACCTTAAATCAGATGACAGCAGAACCACTCCTATATGTCAGCTAAAGCAGGTATGGAAAGAAAAAACCCACACAAAATGCCAACCTAAGAACTATGGCAAATGACAAAGGTGCTTCAGCACCGGCCTGTGCTCACTCATGACCTCTGGGAATGTGAAATTCAGAGCAGAAGATAGTACACGTAATGAAAGGTGGAAATATTATAGCGTTGCCTTACAACTTGAAATGCATGTATTTGAAATCTTAAGCCCCAAGGAAGATTAGCTTGCAGCTTGCTGGATGGAACTGAAGTTTACCAACATATAACCAGTTGCTTCTTTTTAAACTCTGGATACGTGATTATGTCTACTTATATTATTTTCCTTGCACAAAAATATTCAGGGAGGTATTCAGAAGCACACTGTGACCCACTGCTGCTCTAGGCATACGGACCCCTGAAGAAAGCCATTCAGTAGGCACTGAAGAGACGGATTTTTAATGAAGTGAGGGATACTTTAATGGGTATTAGACATGATTAGCCACAATCCAGTTTTGTTAACCTCAGAGGGAAATCCCCCCCCACTCATCTAAAAGTAAATATAACATTATTTTTCACTCCATCCCTCAACAAATGAATGTGCAGTAAGTACTGCATATTTTTTATTTCCAAAGCACTATATGATTGAGAATCTGATTTCAGTGGAATTTTCTTGTGAGATATAAGTTCTCTCTGTAACCTGTTACTATATATTGGCAACATTTTGGCTATGTTAAAATGTCCCTGATGATATTCAGGACCCTTTCCAAATTGGGCTGTTACTTATTTTTCAGGTTATCTGCTCCGGTGAGACAGTACTGTACACTAATAGAATTTGATTCCTTTTGCATTTAGGTCTACCCAGAGGTAAGCAATTTGTGGTTCTTGCCTTCACAGAAAAGGGAGAGAAATACTCTGGGTTTTCACATGTGACATTCTCTTTTCTTTTACAGGTAAATTAAGAATAAAGAAAACAAAGCTTGTTCCAGGCAAGACTGCTCTGCAACCAGTGGTAAAATTGACAGAACCTCTTTAAGTGTAGGTCAGGCCTACAGCTCAAAGGATGAGATGAAAGAGGGTAAGTTACTAACCGCAACAGCCATTTCACCTACAGAACCAATTTTTCATCCAAACAACTAAGCCACTGTACATTTTAAAATCAAGTTACACAATGTACAACAGGTCTGTTGGGAGTATGTTGGGAAGACAAATCCACACATTTTAATGTACCAGACCAAGGCTTTCTTTTGCTTTTTATTTTTATGGCTTTTATTTTGTCTCTGAATGTTACAAGATAACAAAGACTGATTAGCTGGGCCTCCATTAACTCCTTTAGAAGTGATGGGATTTATAATAGCAGCAAAGCTGCCAGTTTTCTCTTCTGTCTCTTGGGTAATTAGAGAATAACTGTCTTCCAGATGTGCTGGCAGTATGCACTATATCCAGTGTGCCTGTCTGAAATTCTTTTCCTCAATTCAGTAAATTTTATGCTAAAAAGGGAGCATTATATTGTTTAGAAATTATAAAAATACAGTCTGAATTTGGACTGTTTACTGAAAAGTAGTTCATGTACACAGTTTCCTATGATACAGAAAAGTTGGGATGTTGTTGTCTTTTTACCATACACCAAAACTATACAAATAAAACACTCTTGACGCCAGAACAGTAGGCCAGACCAAAAGTGTTCTGGGACATTTTCCAAGCTGGCTAAAGCAACCCAATATTTATCTAATACCCCAGAGCCGACCTGTTTCAGCTCACTGCTTGCAGTGTCCTCCAAGGTATCAATTACATCACCAAAATGTAAAGAGAGGATGATGGGATCCACTTGCTGACAAATCCCCTGCTCTCTTTACCTTTAAATGCTTTTCCAGCCCTTGTATATTGCCATACAAGGTACAACCATTTTTGCCGAGCATACACATTCCTAGACTTAGGGGCCAACTAAAGGATCAATTAAATGAAGTCTCACCACTCTCTTCAGAAGAAGCTATCTGTTTGAAGACCTCTGCTGTCTCCCTGCACATGGGCAACTTCACAATATCACAAATTATTCCAATTCTAAGTAGCCATTTAGCTATCACACTTATCTACTTCAGTAAGGTTTGATTAATCTACTAAAGATGTATAACTCCTCAATACATACATTCCAATGGGCCTAAAGTTCTTTGTTGTCCCTACTCCAAACTGCTGCTTTCAGCCCTATGTTACGCTCATTTCAAATTTTTATAAAGGTTTAAATTTTTATACTGTAAAATAAGTGTAAAAACTATTTATTGATAAAATTTCTGGTTTACTCTCAAAATCTCCAAAATACTACATGAGTCGACAGCAAAATTTACTGCTGCAAAGTTTTTCAGTCTTCTCTGTGGTTTCTTAAGCAGTGAATAGTTTCCCACTCAGGTTCATGCTAGAATGTATTTATGCTATTTATATTAGACCTTCCATACTAGTATAATAATTCTACCTTACAAAAATTGTATTTGCTTCTTTCAACTCTTTGAAAGTAATTTCGTACACTTGAATTTTTTTTTTAATACATATCCCTATTATGGTTCTTCATATTTGTTTAAGCTACATCTTCAGTTAACCAAAATTATATCAAATTCTAATCATGCATGTCAAGATACTTGCAGTAGCTCACACCACACTACAAGTCTAATGTGCACGTTTTCTACTTCTTCATTTAGGTCACCACTTAAATTGTTTGGGAGTGTGGATACACAACAGTCTCAAAGAAAGGATGTATCAAATAAAATTTCCTTATAACAGTGATCTAGTGTTCCCTGAACACTGTTTTAACAGTGTATCTAGTAGTGCAGTGAACTATTCATTATATTCAGCTAATTTTGCATCCATTTGCACCTCGAATACTGACTTCAGTTTTGGGCCCCTCAGTACAGGAAGGATGCTGAGGTGCTGGAGCGTGTCCAAAGAAGGGCAACAAAGCTGGCAAAGGGTCTAGAGCTTAAGTCTTATGAAGAGCATCTGAGGGAACTGGTGTTGTTTAGCCTGAAGAAAAGGAGGCTCAGATGAGACCTTACTGTTCTTTACAACTACCTGAAAGGAAGTGGTAGAAAGGTGGTGGTTGGTCTCTTCTCTCAAATAAGAAATGTTAGAACAAGAGAAACAGCCTCAAGTTGCACCAGGGGAGGTTTAGATTGGACATTAGGAAAAAATTCTTCACTGAAAGGGTTGCAAAGTCCTGGAACAGGCTGCCCAGGGAAGTAGTAGAGTCACCATCTCTGGAGGTATTAAAAGTCGTATAGATGGGGTGCTGAGGGACATAGTTTACTGGTGGACTTGGCTGTCCTGGGTTCATGGTTGGACTTGATTATTTTAATGGTCTTTTTCAACCTAAATGATCAGATGATTCTATGTTTTCCTCAATTATAAGATGGTAGCAAAACCATTATGTAAGTCTAGACAAGATACAAGCTACTTCTTGTAAAACAGCAGTGCCTACCAGCATAAGAACAGTATCACTCTATCACTGTAACAAAGCAATTTTGATAAAGAGCTAGAGATGATGCACTAAGTAACAGATATTAGTAACAAGAAGTTATGAAAGCGTTGACTGTCAATCCACCTATCAAAAAATCTCTTAATGGATCCTAGATTAACCCTGGAATAATAAGGAAGTATACATAATGGCATTGTGCTAATATACGTCATGTTATCAGGAAGGCACTTCTCATAGGCTTCTGAAGAAAAAAAAACCACAACCTGTATCAGAGGACACACAAGTAGTAACACAAGATGGGAGAAACCTCAGAAGTGTAAAGATAATGCTTGATGGTATCAGTGCAAATGCTAAAAGATCGGTTACTGAGAAGTGCAATAAGGTTATTTAAGATGTAACACAAGTACGTACAGAACTTCATAGCAACCTACTGCAGCTGCTCATGATTGACACCCTAGACAAATGTTTTTAGATTGTATATAATTTTAAAAAAACTCATCTAATTGGAAAGGCACCTTACTTCAGAATGAGTTATAGAGAACCGATCACTCTAATATGCTGTATACTACAGGCATAGGTAAGTTTTACCTACTATCATTTTGTACAGCTGTAAATATCTGTCAGTTAGGGTCTAGTACCCCAGCCTTTAACTTAGATATTCCCAAACATATTTTATACAAATCCACCCTAAAACAAATAAGAAAATAATAGATAAACATTTATAATGGTGAAGGGATAGATTGCTGCTTCTCAAAATATGCTAATGACTTGGAGTGTCGTGCAACTACAGCAGCAAAGGTTGCTAAATTTCCCTGAAAAAGTATAACTTATTTATATAACACAATGAATTAGCTGAGGATTTCTTCCATATCAGCAGTTCTCTTGTTGCATTTTTGGCAATTCCAATTTCATTCTGAAACACATTTTATTTCACCCATAGTTTATTAATCCTGACAGAGTAGCTAGTGAGAAGAGTACACCAAATTAACCTAACGCCTGAGAGCAAGACTACCTTTGCTCTGAACAGATAAAAGCCGACCCAATAAAACAATGTTTATCTCATAACCTCAGCCTTTCATAATCAAACTTTAGTGTATTACAATGAAGAAGGAAAAATATTTTCAGACGACAATTCACTATTAGACATTTTTCAGCTATTATGCAGAGAAAGTTCTGGGCTGTGAGGTGTCATTCAAATATGATTTAAATTTCAAAGATGATTATTAACAAGAGTTGTTACAAAAATATAATTGTGTTCATGCAAGAGAGCTGGGGCACTCAAGCACTCCAGATAAAATGGAGTTATCATATTTAATATACAATATTTGAAAGAGTAGTCACACAGCAATGAAAGTATACTCAGCTCAAATTATGCCGAAAGACCCTCACCTTTACAGATTGCATGGTGGAAAGAATAAGTTTCATGAGTTTTTTTCCCAAATGCCAGTTAAGATTGATAGACTATAGTGGTATATCAAAATTCATGGAGATTAGAATTCATGTATATTGTTGCAACATTTTAAGCCTCAGAAAATAACCACATATAGAAAATCTTGCCAATCCTCTAAAAATATTCAAAGCATGTTATATTTTTTTGCCATGATTCTCCTGAAGCCTGTCACATATTTCTAAACTGTTCTAGAATTTCTTTATCTCATAAAATCCCGTATTCACAGGACTGTCACTTACTAAGACAACATTATCTGACAGACTGATGTATACATTGAAATACGACGTGTTTTCAGGTTGCTGCTTCTTTTAATACCTGTTTTCATAGCAATGGTAATCTCAGTGAAAAAGGCTAGCGAGAATGTTTGTGCTACTGTAAATCTTCTTCCGACCTCAAAAAGAAGAGTTTAGGGAAATGGAGAGAGAAGATCATCCAAATAAATACCGCAGTATCTTTTCAGATACAAAATCTCAATGAAGCATCTCCTTGAAAATACAGAAGATGCGCATTCCTCCTCAAATCCACACTTGCTTTCTAAACTCCAGCAGAAAAGTGAATTTCACATGTAATTCTATTGGGAATAAATGGCAATTTACTGTTGTCACCAATGAAAGTATTTTTTAAATGGCAGAAAACTGTGTCACAGATCCAAAATATTTAATCTAGTTGATGGATGGAGTGGGCATCTGTATGGCACCACCAAGCAGAACACAATTTTATTTTTCCAGTTTGCTTTAGTCACCGATATTTTTTTAAGGAATAAAAAAAAAAAAACCAACCCACCACCAAAACAAAAAGAAAAAAAAAAAACATAAAAATTAGGAAATGGTATAAAATTAAGTGCAATCTTACACTTTTATCCTTGCGCACACTTATTATAAAGAAGTTTTATATCGCTTTGTGTCCTACTCAGAACTTTTACCCTGCGTTTTTTGTGTCACTACCACTCTTCATTTCTATCTAACCCATCCCTAAAGCTTTCAAGGCAAAAAACAAGGCTTGTTACCCAACAGTGCTAATACTTCATTTGGGAAAGCATCCCAGTGTCTTCATTTTTTCCCAAATTAATTTCTGTCATCCTTCTCCTTCCCAGGACTCCTCTGCTCACCTTCCTTTTCATCCTCTTGTTTTCTCAGTCAGTCCAGCTCCTTGTTCTGATGTCTTCCTCAAATTCCATGTTGCCTACCTATGGCTTCTCTGCACTTCTGTCAGAAATGCTATCTCCTTCTGGTAGCCAATCTATACTTAAAAATGTGAAGCTGATAGAGCTTCTCAAATTATTATCCTTAGACACATCTTAAACTCAGTAATTTGTAACAGCCTCTTTGTTCTAATGCAGCCAAACAAACTCTTTCTTCAACATTGCTTTTCAAATTGCTGAACTGAAACTGTTGAAAAAGAATTCAGTATAAGGGCTGAATTCTAGACTGAACAATTTAGCACAGATATAAAAAATATGATGAGCTATAAATATTACAAAATAAATTCTTACAATGAGAAATGTCAGGAAATATTGAGAGCAGCCCTGCAGAGAAGAACTTTGGGGTACTGGTGGACAAAAGGCTGGACATGAGCCAGCAATGTGCACTCACAGCCCAGAAGGCCAACCATATCCTGGGTTGCATCAAAAGAAGTGTGACCAGCAGGTCAAAGGAGGGGATACTGCCCCTCTACCCTGCTCTGGTGAGACCACATCCGCACTGCTGGGTCCAGCTTTAGACTCAGCACAAGAAAGACATGAACCAGCTTGAGCAGGTCCAGAGGAGGGCCACAAAAATCAGAGGGCTGGAACACCTCTACTATGAGGACAAGCTGAGAGAGTTGGGGTTGTTAAGTCTGGAGAAGAGAAGACTGGGAAGACCTTTCTGCGGCCTTTCAGTACATAAAGGGGTCATCTAAGAAAGATGGGGACAGTCTTTTTAGCAAGGCCTGTTGCAATAGCACAAGGGGAAGATGGTTTTAAACTAAAAGCGGGGAGATTTACTGGTTCCCACACTTCCATTTATTCACTATCCAGTGTCCTCTTTCTAGCTAATTGGACCTAACTGAAGCGGTATACATTTCCTTTTCAAAGTATTTCACCCACCATCAACAGAAAATAAAGCTTTGCTTGAGCAAAAACTAAGCAAGCACTTCAGGATTTGCCCCTAGTTTTTTCTTTTGCTAAAGAAGATGTGAAAATGATGTTGCTTCAGTCAGAGCCAACATAACAGCTTTCTAGTTCATAATTCCCTAAACACTGCTTGTTTGCATACCTGTATTTTATAGAGTTTTTAAAAGTTTACATCTCTTTAAAGAAAACTCTTACTGCAGGCCCAGCTCACTTAAAAATACAGTGGAATTAATATTTATAGATGCCCTTTAACAACACAGATTTAATGCCAATCAGATGCAATCTCTTCTGAATTTCTTGATAAATCTTTGCTTAAACTAAACAATTGATGTTTATATCCCAAGGCAAAAGCAAGCATTCAAGAAATTACAATAAACTGAAATAGATATAAATACATAAACTACTTATTGGTCTAAATTACTTTCCTTTAGTAGTGGAGAAAACAGCTTTGTGATATATTTTTAACAGATGGACCCTAAAATGCTGGACTGTTTTGCTTTATTTGGCTGATGTTTCTTATGGCCCCATGCTTAAGACAGGCTTAACTGCTTGCTGAAAACATCTATTCACACACCAGATGGTAGGTGGCCAGGTGTCAGTCTATACGCTTGACAACATGGAATAAATCTAACTTAAGCCTGGAGCAAAAGCTTGGAAAAAAATAATGAACCATGCCAGTTTATGAATTCAAACATTATCTACTATAGATCAGTATTTCTTAGTTTTCTGAACAAAATATCTTGACTTCCTGCCTCACTGCATGAAATACATATAACACATCCTTCCTTTTCCACCAACACAAACCCCAAGTTTTATTCTGAATCCTTAACAGTTTAATCATAATGCTGATAAAATAGAGTAACTAAAGCTCCTGCCACAAATTTTTAAATCACTTCAAGTATAAATTATTTTAACAAGGAGTTTCATTCTTTACCAATGGAGTTTATTTCCTTGGTATTTCCTTTTCATAAGTTACTTTCACAGGAGTTAACAGGAAAAATCCACCTACATAAGTCTTTTATTTTAAAAGAGCTTTTACCAGCACATCTTTGACTTGTCTAACTCCTTTTAAAAAACATAGAAGGAAATATTTTCTTTCTTAAAAAAGAAAGAAACAACGACCAGCATGTGGTCATAAATACATCTCTCTATTCAACAGCATACTTGTTTCCTCCTTATAATACTAACCCCAGTTAACACTTGATTTTCATCCAGAATTCCATTACTTTGGTTTTCTTATGACAAGGAATGAATATTTGCTTTAAAGAAACATCCAAAGAAGGCAAGAAGGCAGTTCCAGAAGGTGTTAATCACTCAAGCCAACGTTAAGAACCGTTATTCCAACCAAGAACTAATACAGAAACTTAAAAAAAACGTTCTAGCTAAAAAACAAAACCAAAACCCTTCAAAGTAAATACAGAGAAATCACATATATGGCTTCATTCTCTGCGTATCTGGTTTACAATATTCTAGACTTCTCTCTTTAAACTGCTGCATTGCTCTCTTAGGGAAAACACGGTTCAGCTTGTTGCTAAAGAACAGAGTTGCTAAAAATTAAGTTGTTCCTAAAGAACAGGGTTTCTAAGGCAGAAGAGTTCTTCAGCATTATTACTGACAGCTCTAAAAACAAAGCTTGGGACATTAAATCACTGTTTAAAATATGTGTAGATGTGTCACTTAAGGACAGGATTTGGCAGTGGACTTGGCAGTGCTGGGTTAACGGTTGGACTTGATCTTAAATGTCTTTTCCAACTCAAACGATTCCATGATTCTATTCTGTGATTCAGAAGGCATTCACATTCTGTATTCAGCAGACATTCACAACAGCTCCTTTTCTACTGGAGAGAAATGTTGTTACATTTAGAAACACATGCATTCCTTTCAAGAAAATGTTTTCGGAGATGTTAGCTACATCTTGCCACTTCTTGCAAAAAACAAAACAGGAAAACCAACAGCAAGATAGTAAAAAGGATGTTATACTTTGTTTTAAAGCTGGGTAATTTTTTTCCATACTGAAGATGGGGTGTAGTCAAGTTGCTTTGTCTTTTGTACAACTTGGAGACTCAAACGTAACAGAAATGCTGATTTCTGTAGCCTACATCTGTGTTTAAGTTATTTCGACTCACATATTCTCTTTACCACTTTCAGTATCTATGTGGCAAATCCCGTATCCATTCCATCAACAGAAGAGCAATTTAATACCTTCATAATCAGAAATCCTTTATGTAATAAAAACTATCTTCTATAATGGCTGTATATTTATAAATTGGTATTAGTTCACTAAGGCATCATATGGACTTGGTTTATTCATATTAGGGGAATCAAATGATTACATTTTCAACTTTAATAAAATACCTTGGGCATAAGGTTTTTGCCTTAATACCTTCTGGGATTTAGCACATGCAGAAGCAAAGAGTGATATAGAAATGAATCCCCGTTATGTCTCCACAATTAACCGCTTCTACTGGAATTTCATGTATTTTTCCCAGTTCACTCTCACCCTTCATTTCCTAAGTAAAAATTTTCATCCTCTTGAACTTTCAGGTATTAAAGAATCATGTTTTGCAACAATCCAATAATATCATAGATGGTTTTATAAAGACTATGAAAAAGCTGGTTAAAGACAAGGAAGAAAAAAAGATCTAATGTTACACTTCACAAAATTAAGTACTTCCCTGCCTTTTTTTCCTTCACTGTCATACTCCTCTTAAGATGAGTTTCAGGGAACACCAATGCCCAGAAAAACTGTGTAGTTCAACTCCTCTTAAAATCAGTCTAGAACAGAGATTAGTGGCAGAGATTTTTGGATGGACACAGATTCCCTGAGCCTTTCTCTGAAAAAAAAAAAAAAAAAAAAAATGCATGGACAAATTTCACACAGAATCACTATGGTTGGAGAAGACCTTTAAGATTATCAAGTCCAACCATTACCTAACTCTACCAGGCCCACTACTACACCACATCCTTCAACACCGTATCTAGACCGCTTTTAAACGTATCCAGAGATGGCGATTCAACCGCTTCCCTGGGCAACCTGTTCCAGCCTTTGATAATTATTTTGGTGTAGAAGTTTTTCCTAATGTCTAAGCAAACCCTCTCCTGACAACTTGACACCATTTCCTCTTGTCCTATCAGTTGTGACTTGTGAGAAGAGACCAACGCCCACCTCCCTGTAACCTCCATTCAGGCAGTGGTAGAGCGCAAGAAGGTCTCCCCTCAGCCTCCTTCAGACTAAACAACCTCAAGTTCCTCAGCTGCTCCTCAGAAGACTTAGTATCCAGACTGTTCACTAGCTTTGTTGCCCTTTGCTGGGCACTCCAGCACCTCAATGTCTTTGTGTGCTGCAGCACCCAAAACTGAACACAATACTCAAGGTGCAGCCTCACTAGTGCCAAGTACAGTGGGACAATCACTTCTCTAGTCCTGCTAGCCAGGATGCTGTTGGCCTTCTTGGCCACCTGGGCACACACTGGCTCATGTTCAGCCGGTTGTTGATCACCACCCGAGGGTTCCTTTCTGCCAAGCAGCTTTCCAGCCACTCCACCCCAAGCCTGTAGCATTGCATGGGGTTGTTGTGGCCCAAAATCTCTTCTCTGCAATGTTATAATATGGGAAAAATTCAGAGAGAAGTCAATGCAAATATCTCCTTGTAAGTCTAGAAAAGGTGATTATTACATTTTCGTAATTTGAAATACTTAAGTCAGACACCGGATGTCACCATGATTCCAAAGGTTCACTGCAGAAACAGTATTTTGCACAACTTTTGGAACAGCGAATTTTAAAAGAAGATGTTCAGAACTCATTCTACTTGCCTTCATACATTCACAGCATCTCAATTTGTGATGGCCTAGAAATTACAAAATTTAATCCTGAGATGCTATTTAAAGCATTTTATAATGAAGGCAGATTTAACAGCCTTTATATCAGCATAGAGGTTAATATTGTCACCACCTTTTTATAAATGAAAAGCCATCTATCCTAGTCTAATTCAATATACACAATTCAAATCAATGAGAGTTCTATATAAAGAGCAAGGGTAGAGAATGATGCAAAATGTCAAAGAGCTTCTATTTATAGGTACTGAAATTGTAACAAAAAAGAAAAAAGGAAAAGTCCAGTTTAAAAGGAACCAATTCTTTAAGTAAAAAATATTATCTTACTGTATAAACATAACCATGCAAAAACAGAAACTCTTTCCAAAGTCTTAGGCACTGTCCTTGAGACAAACTTTGTTGAATGTTCAGAATTCAAAAAGGACCTCATTTCATTTGACCTTCCGTAGAACATAAACAGTCGGAATTGCATAAGTCAATACCATATTTGCCTTTTAGGAAGAAGCAGATTTTAAACTGAAGCCGAGTAACACATATTGTTATTTGTGCTTCTGCAGCAATATCTGAGGTAAAGCTTTCCTCTAATACACTTCTTAATGATGACTTAAGTAGCTCTTAATTAGTAGATACATTTCTTCTGGGTAGCAAAATATTCTGTCCATCCACATGAGACTACTTATCTTTTCACTTGGCTTTGGGATACTGGCTTGACTAAAACGACACCTTTCTAATTGAATTCTAGACTAGTTTGTTCCAATGCCAGTTCATTACTACTGGTTATGTGAATTAATAAGTGCTACAATACAATGACTTTAAAAGTAGAAAAAAACAGGCTGTTACTGAAAGTTGATTTCTGTACGACTAATAAACTAGAAAATTCGTATCATAAATAATTATTGAGAAATTAGTTGTAAACTATCAGAAGGCACTAGAATTGTAGAAACATGACAGTTTACCTTTTCTGTTGAAGTCAGAAAAGATGAATAGCAGGTATCAGCTTATTTTAATATACTTAAAACAGAGGAAACTATCCCCAAAGGCCAATATGCTATTTTATACTATATCTTGCCTTGCCTCTAAAAATCTGCTATATTTTCTTATGTACATTAAAAAGAAAAATTCCAGATTTATTATTGTGATGCTACTATTTCATATTTATTGCTGGCGATACACTGCAGATTCTTCATAGACTTTCAAACTGTTTACAAGTATTCAGGGTCAGATCCTATAAAATAAAAATACATTAATTCACCCCAAACATTAAACCATTTTGTCAACATTAATTATTTGTCTTTGGCATGGTTTACCCAGCAAAGTCCTAGGAACCACAGATTAACTCTTTCTTTGCTAGGCCCTTTGAAGAGTTAATACAAGCACAGACATATGATCTAAACCAAAAGCACTGTGCTGCCCTCTTTCTCTTATCAGAAAATACCCTGCTCTCGTTCCATGACTTACCCTATAATCTTCTTTCAGAAGAAACCAGAGGCTACTATGATGGTGATTCAAACTACATGAGAAACACCCCTTGAGTCTTCCTTCCTGGCTTGTAAGAGAAGATTACTGCTCAGAAGAAATCATCTACTCATATATTCAGGAACTACATTTTCTTGCCTTCTTCAAGCTCCTCAATGCATTCAGAAGATATGAAAAAACCTGCATTCTGGACAGTTACCCCTGCCCAGCCACAGACAAGAGCTAAGCTTCTTTTTCTGACAGTTTCAAAACCTAGCTAAAAGCCCATTTCAGGCCTGTCTACAAAAGTCAATGAACTTAGATGGGGCATAATGTGGGCTGTCTACAGAAATAGATGACTTTTAGTGGCCCTCTGTTGTCATTGGTTGGTGGGACTTCATTAATTTTAATTGTCCTGTACTGCTCTGTGACACTCATATTCCAGCTGGTGATAGTGGCAGAACAACTTACTGAATCTATATGAATGCTTTTTGAACAAAAAGCCCAAAACGTGCTGCTGGGGATGATCACTCACTAAGGCTAAAAAAGTCTTTATCTTCAGAGTCCTGGAACCCTTATCCTCATTCTATTCCACATTCAGAGGCAGGTGTGAAGCGAGCTGTAAAGTCTGGAAAAATACACCTGCAAGATGTACAACATGATGTGCACACCAACATAAAGCATAACTAATCATAACCTGTAAGTTATCCCTGTCTCTCTCCAAGCCCAGCTACAGCCCTCCCTCACCCCAGCCATCCCCTTCACCCCAAAACCCTGGTTGTAGACCAAGGATGCAAGGCCCAGCTGTGATATGACACAGCTGCCTAACTTTGGCTCCAATTACAGACAGAAGTAGGATTATTGTTCATTAGCAGCTCAAGGACTCAAGAAAGTATATGTCAACATAGAAAAGCATAAAACACTAAAAAAAAAATAATGGCAGAGAGAGGCTGGTTGGTCTGGGTGGGAAACGCTCAGTCATTGGGTGTCATCCACATCAGTACTACTGGTGAAGGACAGACATGTAGCACCCATGAAGACCCCTTCCAAGGGATCTGTAGGCACCATTCCTCCTCTAACTGCTGCCTGCCTAGCCAGAAAAGACTCTCTGCTGCCTCACAGGAGCAGTGAGCACGTTAATACCTAGCCTAAGAGCCCATTAGGTCCTACCTATCTGTTGCGTCTCAGGCAAGAATTTATTGCTTTACACTTTCAAGTCATGTATATCCTGTTTGCACCTCGTTGAAGATGCCCAAACAAGCTGACCCATAACAACCCCCACAACTGTTAAAAATGTTGGCTGGGTGAATAATACTTGCTTGTATCAACTTAGTATAAGGTTCATATGCTTGAATTTGGCAAAGGAAAACACATTCAGGAGTTTTATCTAGAATGTCACCTCCTTTGTTTAAAAATGTGGGTCTGTAAACTGGTTGACACAGATTACAAGGCAGGACTGCTCCTGAATTTAGGATGTTGAACTATGACAGTTTATATTTTATATAAAGAATGTGTTCTACTATCTATAGCTGGCTCAGACAGTGCATTTCACCCTAGAAGGTTATAAACTGACCACACATAATGCACGCTTTCCTGTCTCCTGGCGCCAGCAACGCCTGGGCATGAAGCCACCAAACCTCAAATATACAATATTGTCTCTGTTTAGTTGGTCGTTCTATCACCCAGTGACACCACTCCCTCTACCCACCCTCTTCCCAGCTCGAGAAGGGAAATCAGGGAAAAGAAAGGAGAACTCTGGGTTGAAATGGAAACATATTTAATAAGATAATCATCTAAAAATGCTAATATTAATACTAATAGTAACATAGTACACTAAGTTGTACTCAGCCAATGTAGCAGTGCTGAGCTACACATTCCCAGCAGTAAATGCCAGATGTCAAGCACTTTGAGCACCACACCTCCAATGAAAGTGTGATCAGTCACAACACCCTCCAGGGACGGTGGCCATCAGGAGAAGAGGCTGTCCTCAGCAAACTTTGCAATTTATAGTGAACATGACGTTTATGGTATGGAATACTTCTGTTGGCCATCTTAGGCCAGGTGCCCTGGTTTTTGCTGTTCCTGCCTTTACCATCTGGCTAACTCAAACCTGCTAAAGACCTTGATCACTATGGAGATCCATGTACCATGGCTGGACACAAAATAAAATAAAGTGTCTCATCACTTTTGTTCTTATTGAATTGGGTGCTGCAGTCTCCTCAAAAAAACAGCTTTCCTGAATAGAAAATTGACTCTATTATTCTATCCCAGCAAAACCAGGACAAGCACACAGGACAGCAAGGAGCATACTCAGAAATACAACAGACTGAAAATATAGCAGATCCCTACACTGACTTCTCACAGAGCATGAAGTCTTTATGCTCATCTACAAGACTGCAAATGCTTAGGTCTAGGATAACAAAGGAATATATAAAGCAGAGGGAGAAAGGACCAAGGTCAAAATTTCCATTTCTCAGATATAATGGATACTGCATGTAGGTACATAAACTGCTTAAAGAAGAGGTTCATCAGAACAAGTATGATACAAGTCTGGATTGAACTTTAGGATACAAGAAAGAATGGATTTGTCACCAATTTCTATTCCAAACATTGTCTGCATTTTTTCACTCATGCTTCTACCGTACCCTAAATCAAACAGAAAACTATTAAAAAGTCTAACACAATTTTCTTGGGTGGTTGTCAGATCATTTAATGAATGATGCACAAGCCCTGAAGGAATGCTCGCACAGCATGCTTTGGTCCCCGTGCTGAGAGGTTCTCCTAGCTCTCTGAGGTTTATGAGCTCATTTTCTGAGCTCACTCTGTATGTGCCAGACAGCGGAGCCCCTATAGCTGCACTATTCCTCTGGATGGTTATCAACATAAGGAATGTTCCAGTACAAATGAAAACTGTGACAGTTTAAAGACTAGTCTGAAGAAATGAGGGTTTTAAAGAAGATTAAGACAAATTTTTTAGATTAAGACAATCTGCATCTCCTACGAAACATGGAAATACCCTTTCTTATCTATACACAAGTTTGAGCTTTCCAATTAAGTTACACTTTTTGTTAATACAATGGAGACTAAACCCTCAATACAATCCACTGCTCTTTTAATCACTCAGCAGCTAAATTAATTAGCTGTTAAAGGTTAAAATTTTTTTGCCCAAACCTAACCATAATACATAATTTCTTTCTTACATTCTACATTATATTCACTTTAATATATATAAAAATATTCAATTACTGTGTGAAAACGTAACCTGAAGAGATGAAGTATCAGGTGCATGACAAACATTTTTTCCCTTTAAAGATACAAAATCTGTCACCTTGGTAGTGTCTCTGGAATCTATCAAGTAAAATTACACCTTATAACATGAAATTTTCATTACAAATATCCAAGTGCTTCCAAGACAGAACTGAAGAGTCTCGTTTGTCTTGTATGAAAAGCAACCTATTCCAGTGGCTACCAGCATCTCGGAGTTAACTTGTAAGACAGTACTTGAGATTTTCTTTGAAAGACTATGATTATACGGATAAATTGCCTTAAAATAAATAGGAATAAGCTGCCTCACATTTACAGCAGGTAAGGGCATACAGTTATCGATTCAGATATAGCTTGTACATATAGCTATACCCAAAGTTGCATAAGTGTCAGGGATTAGTTGCATGATATAAATTTCTGCATTAGATTTCTCATTCTCCCATCGCCACTTTTTCCTACCTTACTGTCATTTTCAACACCTACTTCTCCTTCCTTCTCCTAAGCTCCTACACACTCATACACAAATACACTTTGATTGCTATCAACTATTTAGTCCATATGTTCAAGATATTTTCAAGAACAGATAGCAGTTTTGAACTAAATTGGTTAAGTACAAAATGGCACTTTCTTTACTGTGCTACTCAAGCAAGTATGTTTCTTCAGTTTTTCTAATACTGAGCTTTATATTATGTATTACTGCATGATAAGAATGCATGAAGTGCAATAGAGTCTACATTTCTAATACAGCAACATTATAATTTGATATATATGCATATGTAACTGTGCAAAAATCTAATAACTGAAATAAAACTGAGTTTCATCGTGAAGTTAGACTTCAGGTTCTGATTCAGAAGCTATACGTGTGTCTTATACATATTTAACTACAGAAACTCAACTGCTAAGTTGTATAAATCCACTAGATGTTCAAGTCACAAAGAAGTCAACATTTTTACTCATGTTTTACAAGTCAGTAAATCCTTGGCCTGTTACCCACTGGTGAAACCACTGATACAAGTTAAAGGGGGTTTTCACTGAACTGAATCTTGTCTGGAGGAGAAATGTATCAGGAAATACTGTTTCTCTTATTAACACACAGATAAATGTAGACTATCATCTGAACAACTTTTTACAGAAAAATACAGATAACTTTATGAAGTCCCAAATGGACTTTTCTAATCTTCTCATTAAATCCATTTTATATATAAAGTCAGAGTTGAATTTGAGATTTGTTTAATACCATGTTTACTGTTAGCTTTCTATAGAATTAGTTTTAGAAACAGAAGGACATTTGAGTATCTTCTTAAAAATGAGTATTTATGTAAAACTTTAGGTAGAAAAAAAAAGGATGCATTTAGAGAAAACATCCAAAAGGATGACTGGATCTTTTTCAGGCCACATTTTAAGGATTAACAAAGTATCCATAACTGAAGACATCACCAAGCAACTAAATTGAGGAAGTATCTTTGTTTCATGCAGGAAGATCCACATAGACCTGCAGCGTCCCTTGCCCATTTCTCAGGATTTAGTTTACCTTACACACCATCCAATTTTGTAGTCATACTGAAAACGTGCAATCTATGTCCTCTGTTATTAAATGTTCTCAGACATTAATATTTATTGGCAGATTTCTTTTTTATTGTGGTTAATTTTGGTATTTAGGCGCTAGATCTCATTTCTCTGTATTCTTGAACTTTTCGGAGGTGATACATAGAAAAATCAATTTGTAATGACTTACAAAAAACATTGTATCAAGAATAGACTTCTTTTCAAATCTGACTTATGCTTATGTACAAAATTATTATGGATTAAACACTGTACCAGAAGTGTGTTGGGCAAAGAGCAAGATTATTAGGACAATACAGACTGGAATCAAAATGCAGAGCTCAAATCTTTACAACAAAATGAGTTTCTTCCCCTTTTGTTGCACAACCCAATTATCTCATATTCACTATGTGCTTTCTTTTTCCCTTTCCTTTATCTTTGTATTTTTATCTGCCTTTGTAAGCTAAAGAATGAACAGTTCTAATACAAAGAAAACTGAAGCATTTTCAAAGAGATTAAGAATCTCTTTAAAAAGGTAGAAAAAAAGAACATATAAAGCCAGTTACTCTCAGCTTTACTGAATGCAGGCTTAAAGCAAGACTCCGCTGACTACCACATTGCATTGCTGAAGGTCAGCAAGATCTAATGTCTGAGTGTACTGAGAAACAAATGAAACCATTCATTGTAAGCTGCCATGAACAAACGATAGGAAATACATCAAATGGGAATAATGGAAAACAGTGCAGAATGAGCAAAGATATTTTCAGAAATAAAGCGGGGTTGCAATTCTTTCATATACCTCCAACCACCATCACTTCTATGTACTGCACATCTCCGTTCATATCCAAGATACCATCCAAACATATTACTAGCTACTCCTATGACCTATCCTGATATAAAATATGCTTCTAAAATTGGTGCATGACATTCCATATATCAGTTATGCTAATAAGGTGTACTTCATCCAGCTGGGACAAAGTTAATTTTCTTCATTGCAGCCTGCATGGTGCCGTGGTTTGGATTTGTGCCTGAACACGTTGATAAGACAGCAATGTTTTGGCTGCTGCCGAGCAGTGCGAGCACTTCATCAAATCAAGGCTTTCTCTTTTCCCCACTCTGATCCCATCCCCGCCATAGGATGGCAAGAAGTTGGGAGGGGAAAAAAGCCAGGACAGCTGACCCAACTTAGCCAAAAGGATATTCCATACCATGTATGTCCAGCAACAAGAACTGGTGTAGAGGAAGAGGAAGGGGGGTGAGGGGTTACCTCCCAATGTGGCTGATGCTTGGCAGCTGGCTGGACATCAGTCTGCTTGTGGAAGGTGATAAGTGATTTCTTTTGCATTACTAGTCTGGTATTTTTCCTTCTTTCCTTCATCTATTAAATTGTTTTTAACCCAGGCAATGAATTTTTTCACTTTTGTTTTTCTTATCCTCTCTCCTAGCCTACTGGGTGAGGGGAGTGAGTGAGCAGATGTGTGTGTACTTTGCTGCTTGTTGGGTCAACCCATCACACAAGGCTATGTAAGTGTAGATTTAAATATAAATAGTATTTATATCTTTAGTATAAAGTGTCAGAACTCTTTTTAAAAGAGAACCTAATGCCACTCTAGAGAATCCATGGTGATATGATCTACTATATTACAATGCTTTTATCACATTCTAGTTGTGGAGTAGAGCTGAAAATCAGAATTGTGCAAATTTCCATGTAAACAAAAGTATTGTGCTTTTCATATCTGAGAAGGAATACTAGTAACTTGAATGCAAAACCGTTTCTTAAGAACTCTGCCACCCAACAGCATATCAGTCCTTATTGCTCTCAATGATATAACACATTCTATGGACAAGATAATACCAGTATCTTTAAAACATCAGTGAATAGTGTTTGTTGTTCAGTAAATATCACAAAATTGAAGTTTACAGTAACCAGATACATATCAGCTGGTTTTTGTGTTTGATTGTTGCATGTTTTTTTTCTACCCTACCATTTCATCTGACATTGCAGAGATGTTCAGAGAACATAGACAAAATTCGAGTATCATAAGAAACACAGGTTTCATCCCCACATACTTGGAATACCTGGGTTATTTGGAAACAGGCAAGGCATGGGAGGTCTGCAAGGGTGAACTTAGTACACCAGGCTACATATTACTCCAAGGAATGAAAAGCTTCTGAAGAAATAATACAATGAAATGATAGCAAATGAAAGAAACACATCAACAAGAATAACAATAGAAACTGGTTAAGGAAAATTCAAAAGGAAGTGGAAAATATACTCATTTCCAAGAAAAAAACAAACAACCACTCAGACAAGAAATAATTTCAACTCTAGAAAAACAGTAAATATCAATATTTAAATGAAAACAAAGCTCTCAATAATTGACATATATCTAAAGCACAATTCTTTATCAGTAAGATTCTCTCTCCATTAACTTGTCTATATATTTACATTAAGAAAAAAAAAGTAAAGATAAAAGTCACTTTGAAGGGAAAGAGTGGGAGCATTTTATATTAGAATTTAGTTTTCCAAAAGGAGCTTGAAATACTTGTCTTGCAATTTAGTTCAGCTTAACCAATAGAGTATTATAGACCACTGCTTTTATTCTATGAAAATTTTGCCAAGCAAATCCACTAAACTATATTATTTATTTTATGAATAAAATCATTTCTGAGGAAATGCAGGGGTCCACTACTGTCCAAATAGAAATCCAGCTATAAAGGGTTACGCAGAGAGAATACCTTTAAAACTAGCTATTGCATAAATCTGTTTCCCTCTGATTACCCATATTCTTTTCCTGAGGACAGTAATAATTATCACTCATTAAGTTTATTTAAAGCTGTAGCTTAGGTTATGCTTTTTCACCCTTATTTCTACAAAGAAATATAATAGTATCAATTCTTTAAATGCTTTGATTATCAGTATCATTATCCATTCTTTAGACATTTGATCCTACAACAAAATAACAGGCCTAACTACATGACTTATTTCTCTACAAAATTATGAGGAAGGTTACCATCTTTATAAACATGTATTCTGTACGGGAGAAACCCAAACCAAATTATATACAAGAAGCTACATGACCATACTTACATAAAAAAGACAGAAGAGCTGAATTTTTCTGTAAACCCACTCCCTCTATGTGTTAGGTAACTTTCAGGAGAGGTTGATTTGCACTTAGATCTCAACTGCACTAATTCATTTCCTGAAGCACTGCTTGGGGCAGGATATATATAGTCCACTGGCTCTGCTACAAAAAGAAATGGGCGACTCCTGCTTCAATCTAATAAAAGTGACCTGAGCATGTCTCATAAATCAGGCTTTTCCAGGGTAAAAATGGAAGTGATTTTGATTTGTGAAACCTTAGGACTCCTGCATGACAGAGCAAGAAAATTCACACAAGCAGCAGCTGCAAAAAGGGGTGGTGAGAATCACAGTTTTGGATGAGGAACCCAAGTCCTGTACAAACTCTGCTCTGGAGACGTGAAGTAATTTGTTTATGTGGCTTCCAGACTAACGTAATTAACAGTGATCTTTTCTGACAACAAATGCTAGGTTATCCAATGAATGGCTGATGACCATAAACACAGAGGAGTAGCAATGTAGGAGCCCAAGTAACCTAGGAAATGAAAATGGAGCATACTGAACTGGCCACTCCAAAGGCCATCAAAGGAAAACAATGAGATGGTTGCCCCTTGTGAAGAGACACAAGGATACTATCTCTGGGAAGCCATGCACATTAAATGGGGTCATAATGGCATAGGACTTATTGGGGAAGAGAATTTGGGAACGAAGCAGAGAATATTTGGTATTATGTAAACCTTATTATGAGATGTTTAGGGAAAGGACCAAAGGCATGGAAAAAGAGGGGTCAGGATGGATCTGGGAGGGATAAAAGTGGGAATATAGAACAGGACAGAAAAGGTTAGTCACATGTAAAGAGGTTGTTGGTCAGCACGCTTGCCTGACTGACCACTTGCACTGCACCACAGCCCATCCTATGTCCTTATTAAAGTCTTCTGTGTGGGTACAGTCTCAGGTCTGAGTCTGCAAGGTCTGGGAGACAGTGAACTTTGAGCTGGACTAGCCTGCAAGCACAGTACAAGGTCCGAGTGCCAGCAGCTGGAGTGGGACCATGAATGTCAGGGGCTCATAGGTCCAAGTGCTTCAAGTGAGGGCGACAAGGAGTCTAGGGGACAGCTACTGCATAGGCTTAGAGTCTGAGACCATGTACAGGAGAGACTTGTAATGTGTGTGTCTCTGTGCTGCTGGAACAGGAGAAGTGAAGCCCTCCAGAACTGTCTTCCTTAACGCCATAAATAGGATGTGAAAATAAGAAAATAGAAGCTCACAAACGCAGAAAAATAACAAGGAGATGTTAAGTGCAACCAAAACAGCATCTTTAAATCATTTGTGGAGAAACACACCAGTATGTGTGTCCATGACGGTGAAGTTATTCAGATGTTACACGTTGGTGCTATTCACTTAGGCTAGAGAGAAAAATTACAAGCCGTGGCAGTTATCTCAGGGTCTTTCTAAAAATTAAATTTGGATAAATATGTATCTAATCGCATTTCTAGGTAATCAAATTCCTCCTTGTATGAAAAATACCCTGCTATATTCAATTACAAAAGTTAGTCTTCTTGGCTTACATCTCTAGTGTCTTCAATAATCTTTAATCATCCTACTGCAAACGGGCTGATGGTTCTGGTCTGGAACTTCCTCTTTCATCAATGACTTCGGTAGAAAATGTGTATTCTATAAGTGTTATGACTTTCAAGGGAAAATTTTAGTTTCCATCAACATTTGTAATTTTCTTTTAGAAAACGGTTTCCAATTACAGAGAAATAGCCATCCTGCAAATCAAGGTGTACTGAAGCCAAAGCTAGCAGGTTTTCCAGCCCATTCAGTCCAGAACTAGGCTGGTGTGGAGATATAGATGCCACAGCTTTCAAATTCAACCAAGTGAGCCATACTTTCAGATATCTCAAGACCCATTCAGAAACAACCAAGAAATCCTGGGAAGCCAAGATGCCAGGTGTACAATCTGACCAAGACGCTCTGTAGACAACATTTCTAGGAGCTGGGATTTAAGTATATTTAGAATTCTCCAGGAGAAAGAAAGAGGGTCTCAAAAGCCTACTTAAAAGGTTGAAATAAAACATTTTTTCTCTAGAATCTCCAGTCTGCAGAAAATGCCAGCTGCTCCTTCCACTACAGATTTTTTTCCCCCCATTACTGAACAGCATTTTCCGTTTCAAAACTGGGGAAATGCATCTGTTTCTGGAAGAGATGATCCTTTCTGATATATCCCTAAACATAAAATCAGACTGCAAATCTGCAGTTGCAGACTGGCAGATCTGAAAGATTTTCCACCGCTCTTTAAAAATTACAGTTTAAAAATATATTACGTATATTCATACTTATATACATACTATATATAAATATTTTTGTCCAATGTCTAGTGTGTGAATGATGTTACTCCTCTGCTTCGGCTACCTACTAAAGTTTTCTTTCCCTCCTACCCTCCTTCAACTGATGGAAACACATGTTTTTGTAATGAAAAGCTTAATTTCTGGGCATTTACATCTGGTTAGGGTAACAGTAGCAAATGCACAGATTGAAGAAAGATTTAATTTTTCCCAGTGGCTGAAGCAGAAGTGTACTGTGTACCTCCATCTGCCACTGACATGAGACGTGACCTTTATAGATATAGTTTCTTCATCTGTAAAATGAAAATTACATTAACCTACTAAACATCAGAATATTAACTTAATTAACGTTCTGGGGCAAGAAAGCTTAGAAACAGTCAGAAGAAAAGCACTTACAAGATAAAGTAATATTACAGCTAGAAATCAAAGGACATTTGGGCTGAATATATTAAAACAGCTGTTTCTAACATCAGTACTCATGTAGAAAAGAGATACCAGATTTCTATTGATCATTCCAATCCCTTGTTAAAACATCTAAAGAAGGTTACTTGCATTTTTGGCACTCATACTTTCATAATTATATCCTGAATAATCCTCAAGATTCATAGTAGCTGTATAGTTAAATAAATTTATAAATAAGCAGCCAAGAGACCAAAACCTCATTCAGAAGTAGACCTTGCATTTATGACTTTCTAATAAATTCCATAGCAATATGCTGCAGTATCATAAACACAGACATCATGAAATTATGCATCTTAGGTCTGAAAAAAAGCAGCAGATAGGAAACGGAAACACTAATAAAAGGTAACAGAAACATGAATCAAACCTGCTAAAATAATGAAAACCCATTTAAAACATTGTAACCATTTTTGGACAAGTTCTTAAAGATTACTTCCGCTTGGAAAAACGCCACTCCATTCTTACCACTGCTTGGTTTTCACACTCATTTAACCTACATTACACAAATGCTAAAGGATTATCCCCAAGTCTCTGACAGATATTGTTTCCATTATTAGAACCTATTATTATTAACATTTATTTCCCATGTGAATCAAAAGCATTCATATCTATTTTAAGTTATACTACAACCTAAAAGTTATGGTAAAATACTGCAATTAAAATGAGGAAAACTGCCTTGGCTTTTGGCATACCTTTTCCAACTTTTCTTTTAATAAACTTTCAGCCTTTAAAACACAAAATAATCTAAGTAAACCACAAGAAGGAAGTTAAGAAAAGTTCAGTCTGCATTTCCCATTTCATGTGTTTACCTCAAAGAATAAATGTAGTAATGGCAGTAATAAAAATAAATAGTGACAATCTAAAACCCTGAAAATCTAATAGCTATCATGTTGTGTTCCCCCAAAATGTACTCAGCAGAGTATGACAGGGTTTGACTCAGCCTTCCTGAGATGTTTCCTTTCTCAGGTATGCAAGATCAAGTTGAGATGCCACTGGAAGGCTCTTAACAAGAAATGAAGTTGAATTAATTTAATGAATTAAAATAATAGATACAGTGACAGATTAATGTAATGCTAATGCAATTATTATGTGCATCCCAAAGAAGAGCATCTTCAGCCTATCTATTTTGATTCTTAAACTCTTGCTTCTCTCACTATAACCATCATCTTCCCTTTATTACTGTCTCCTTTAATTTCCACTTCTTAAATTTCACCATTGGTTGTATTTTAAATTATAAGGGTAAGCCTTTCTCTCACTATATGTTTGCAGATATGAAGAACAAGTCTTTCACAAAGAACAATAGCGTCCTGGTCTCATGCTTCAGAAAATATAACAAAAAATAATTAAGTACCTTGTTCTATCCCTGCTTATAGACAATAGTTCAGATTTTTAATATACAGAGAGCCACACACCTTGTCAGAAAAAGTACACCACGTATACGTGCTTGTATACTTGCACATACTGTTGGTTGACTAATGTCTAATGACAGTAGAAGAAAAACTAACAATCCAAGGTGAAGAAGAAGCATGAGTTCTTTAAAAGAGCTGTACGGTACCATGAATTATTGATACTGAACTAGAGTTTTTATTTCAGGATCTAGTGAATAGAACTATCACTGGAACCCGTCCACTGGATTTAGTCATTTGGATCATGTTACGATGAATGAGGAGGTGACGCTGATCTCTATAGAACAAATTTAAGACTTGGTTTCTGGAGATATTTAAACCAATGAATAACTTGAAAGTATTTGGATAACTGTGTGCAGTGCACACACTCCCCTAGCAGTTCTGTCCACCTTGTACAGCATTGTTTGCAAGTTTAAAATCTTTCTATAGGAAATGTTTCAATATACTTTGGACTTCACAGTAGTACACACAACTTTCAATATATTAACATCATCACTTTTTCAACGGAATTTCAGCTTTACTGACTTACAAACCATACTTTTCTTCTCAGATATAAACAGAGAGATCATCAATAACAAGCATATCCCAAAATTCAAAATTATTATATTCACAGAAAAATATAGGTAGGATTGCTCTTATTTTACAACTCCATTTCTCAGCTACTTCTCAATATTGTAATAATACTGTTTAGAACTGAGTCATGTACATTCCCCAGTGCAATACTTCCAAATTATTTTCCTCTGCATTTAATTCGAATGACAGCTACTATTTTAATTACTATCTGAATTCAAAGAGGGAGGGGAGGAGGGGAAGGAGGAGGGAAATGTAAAAATATGAGTCAGCAGCTTTTTGGAGAGTTTTATTAATCAGTTTTAAATTGACAACTCAAGAGGCAGAAAAGCTAATAAATAAAAAATGTTCTTCCACTACTGCACAACACGTTAATTAATGTAGGTATGCAATAACTAAACCAAATTTCTGGAGATGTCCTAAGGCAGGCAAAAATTAATATCCAATATCCTTTGATCCATGTTGTGAAAGTTTAACTTTGGAAGACAATTTAAACTAGTGAAATCCAGAAGCCAAAATGCAGGAGTCCTCGAATTCCTTAACTAACCTTCTCTAGCAAGGATCAAATATTGATGCTGTCAGGCATGCCCTGCTCTTTCTCCACTCCTCCCTTCCCCTTATGTCTGCCCCCAGGTAAGCATTAATTAAAAATTCTGAAGTAAAAAACAAGCAGGCAATCAACACTGAGATAACTTCACTTTCTCAGACAGAGCTACCCTGTTGAATTTGATAGCTACATACAACTCTAATTGAGCAAGAATAAGAACAAGGTCTCAATTTATCATACAGTTTCACCACTAACACCACATTTCTGTAAGTCATAACTCCCCTGGTTTTAGATTTCTTACACCATCTCTTCCTCAGGAACTGGAACTGATTGCTCTTTTCTCCCCAACCAATTAAGTCCTTTCAATTCAACAATGGGGTGAACCAAAACTTCACTCTCCCAACTCTCTTTGGCTTTGACTGGATTCGGAAGTACTCAGCAGAGCATGAAAAGCATTCCTTCTTTCACAGAGCCAATTTCCCTCAAAAAGGGATTATTTTGTTTGTTAGGTACATTCTTAGGACAGTTGCACGTGCAAACATAGAAATGATAACCACATATTTTCAAGAAGTACCTATGAGGGATAATGACCAATGTTGGGAATCTACATTTTATTAGAGTTATGCATCTGTTGACTGACCTCAATGTAAACCTTATCATCACTCCTTCACTAATATACATCCCTGTTCAGGAAAAACCCCAAGAACCTATTGGTCTTGTGCTCAGAAGCATCAAATTGCTACCATTATTTACTTGCAACTGTGTACAAAACAGCCAAAAGAGTGAAGTATGAATCACTATAATCATATAAGGAGGATAATACTTGCAACAGTAATGAGACATATGATAAGGAACAATAGGAATTGTGATTTTACTTGGGAAAAAAATCTAATAAAATAGTCTCTCAGAATTAAATTATAGTCTATTACATAGCACAGAGCTTTTCAAAATCGCAAAACTGCTGTCTTTATTTTATTATTCACCCTGAACTAGCAGCTCTCATAAACTTTCCAAATTCAATTGCTCCTACCCCAGCCCAATTTTCCCATCCAATTTGTATTAATCCAATCACAGCACTGAATGGTTCCCTTGTGAGAATGCAGGCCCTTAAGAGAAAAGGCTAGATGTAGTTAAGGTACTTAACAAAGACATCATACTTTTCTTAAAGAAATAAAATTAATAAGCTAGAAAATCTTCCTTTATATGGTGAAACTTTAGTGAATATTTCTATACTTGAGTATTTAAAAGTCTGTAGAATTACTATGAATAAACTAGTACCTGTAAACAGAAACTCAAACGAGTATTCTTCTTCCAAACTCCTATAGGACCCATGAATCAATCATAAATAGCAATGCAAAACCAGCTAAGCCACCAAGGGAGGAATACACAGGAAAGTACATGGGGATGGGAACTGCCCCAGCCAAAGAAAATTCACAAGGAGACTCTTCAGATGCACAGGAAGCAGTTTTCTGAGGCATGCTGCACCTCACAACTAAGAACTTAATCCTTGGGGCTCTAAGTCTTACATACATTGCCAAGAACAATTCTACCACCACTGTTGGTTTCCCCCCCTCCTTCATTCACTAATCCAGTACAATTTTAGAGTATGTGAGAGACGGTGCTAGAATTTCCATCAAGCACAAGTGTCCCTTTTTGAAGCGGCAGCAAACTCAGAAGGAAGTGTGATGTGGGAGCTAGTCTCACCAGTTTCCCTTTCAAATCCAAGGGTTTAAAGTCCCTGTGAACGCAAAGCAGCTGCATGTTCTTGCTGCACTCAGAGAAGGAATTCTCCAGGCTGCCCATGGGTCAGATCAGACTGTGGCTCAGGCAAGTAATTAAGAATGAATTACTAGTAACACATTCAGCTTCATTTTTTTTACCTTCCCATACCATGCTGCTGTCTTGAGAGGCACAGAGAACACAGAGAGTAGTCGCTAAAACACAAAAAAGACACTATAGACATCAGAAATTTGACACTATCTTGATTGTCCTAGTAGTCTGCCTGGTATCTAATACAGGCTAATAAGTTTTAATAGCTCAATTCCAAGAGAAAAACTAGAAGAAGAGAAGCTCAATCTTCACAGATTAAGTTTCTTCTCATCCTGACTTTGCTTTCTGAATTGGCATGGCCCTTCACTCAGCCATCGACAATGACCTTCGTTATGAACTTAATTTAAATTAATTCAATCTGTTGAAGAAAAATGAGCGTTATTATTTGCTACCTTGTTGTGTGACATAAACGACAACACTTCTTCCTGGAACCAGTGAATACTTGTAATGAGAGTATCCCTATATTAGTCCTGGACCTACTGCTTTAAATCATCTCACTCGCTTGTGTTGTCATCCTCTGGAATGTTCTAGTAGAGAATATGTCATATAAGCACGGCAGCATGACTGGACCCAGTCAGTCCCTAAATTCCTTATAGAATAGCCACACAAAAACCTCAAGAGAAGTTCAGCTTTTTAAAAAGCATATTTCAACTCCATTTAATAAAACTTCTGGCATCTTGGAAAAAGTGTAAGAACAGATCAACTGGTGCAAGATAAAAGAATTCGTGAAGTGTGAATATGGAAAATACAGTCAGTATAGGTGTGCCAAAACAATGTGCACAATGCTTTGAAAAAGAAGTTCTGATGTTTCCTGTCTCCTGAGTAATTAATATTTCAGAATGTTATTTCTGCTACCAAAGTAAATATATTTTGGTGAGTGATAAGCAAACAGTGAAATGCTTAGGATCAGGCATCACTACCTGGGTGGTGAAATGAAAAAAAATTTGTTGTTATTATTGTTCTGATAAATTTTATTTTTAGTTTGAAATCCTGCAGACAGAAGGGCACTTTCAAAACTGATCTATGTACAAAATTCTACAATAAATATCTTAACCCACTATTGAATTCACCCTAAAAAGTCCTTTAGTCCTTTTATGTCAATAGTCCTCTAAAAGACTGCATATCATGGTGCCTATGGGCTAAATAGAAGATGAACACTGACATCAGTGGGAAAAAAGTCTTCGAAAGAGAATGCAAAATAAAAAGGCTAATTATCCTTAAATGACTCAAAGAATATTGTTCTTAGCAAATTTTCTCCTTGGTGCAGCCATTAGAATTGTTTGTGACGTAGGGAATGAACAATCTTTAATTACTACTATCACAAAAAAACACAAGTGGAAAAGAAGTAAGGAAACACTTTCTAAGTATCATATTTCCATCTGAGTTAGAACAGCACAGAGTTTTAGAAAGCAGTTTTGAATAGTTCATTTTCTTTTGCGGTTATGTTCACCTTCTGTCTCAGTCTTATTAAGAATATTTCATTTAGGATTTCATTATCACCCAGTATTACCCTCTGCATCCCTGGCTTCTGCTGTGGGCTTCCTATGCGATACATGCAGAGAAGCATCTCAGAACTGTGACCCACGTCTGGTAGATCTGGAAGGAGTTGTACTTTAGAGGCATCTGTCTCTTTGACTGCAGATTTCCAAATTAGCTCGAGTTTCTGACTTATGTGATTTACCTACTGCAACTAAACACAGAGAGCCCAGTGAGATGAACAGAGGATTGAAGACTCAGATCTATTCAGCCTCCTCCTGGACAACCATACATCATTCTGTGTCTCCAGGGACAATACATAGAAATAACAATCTTACATTTTGCAAGAAAGACTGTTATGGCAACAAACACTAATGGAAAAGTGACTACCTTAAAAAACATTTCTTTAGTACATTAGTACAAACCCAGATATTTTCAGTGATCATTTGTATGAATGATATACCATCTAGAATAAAACAGTGATTAATGATCAAATTCTCCTTTTCCTTCCTTTGCAACCTTTCAAGAGCAAGAACTTCCAAGCACTTCTAATTGAAAGGGGAGCTGAAAACACACGTGGTGTTAATTACTAGAACTTGATACTTTTGTTGCCAACAGACTTTGGCTTGTATGTGGTTGCCTAAAAGGCAGCAGCTTGTTATTCCAAGTCAGCACTTAATTGTGGTCCGGGCCCCTGGTATTAAATGCAAAAAACAAAACAAAAAACCAACAAAGAAACCCACTAAAACAAACAAACAAACCAACCTTTCAAAAAATGAAGGGGGGAGAGATGTAAAGAATAAATTTTCAACTTTGCACTGAATTATACACAGAAAATAATTTTTTAAAACAGGGACCAGTGAGTATTGGGGTAACTAGAATCTGACTTGCACAGAATTCATAGATCAAAATAAATAAAGTCATATCAGTTGAATTTTGAAAGCTAGATACCTTTTTGAGGCTCTCCAGAATTAAAATCTCTCTTGATTAAGCCAAAAATATTTATAAGATGCTAGGACATATTCTTAATTTTTACAATTCATTTTTCAGCTGCCATTCTCCAAATAATTGGTTAAGTTCATTAATTACATTATTAAACAATTCTAACAGATGTTTGTTTTCAAACATGAGATGGGAAGGGCTGAAATCAAATGAAAAAGTATTCTGTTGCTCATAAAATTTAGGTATCTGTGCAAATGTCTGGGTGCCTGCCCATGCAACTGAGTGTATACTACTCATGTCTGAATGAGTATGTTTGGTGTGGGAAGAGCTTTTCAAAATCATCTTCTAAGGAGCGAGCTGGAAAGAAATAAATGATCGTGCAAATGAGAAACAGGCAATACTGTCAGTCAGCCCTTCGGGTTCAGAGAACTTAAAGAACATGATGATTCTTAATGGCTTGGTTTCCCTGGCAAAAATATGAAGTAATTGTTCAAGTCCCCAAGGGATCCATGATCCTCAATGCTTAAAAGGTTTTTAATCTGGATTTGTTGAATTATACGCAGATTTGAGGACTTCATAATCTTCAAGCAGGAGGATTAATCAGTTAATACGCAGCATAAAATGTTCCATGAATACACTGAAACATGGGCATGGCAGTTCATAGAGCGTTAAAATAAAAAACAAGACTGAACAAAACTGTGAGGAGAAAAGGCTTCCCATCATTTAAGATCATTTACTGAATAAACACTTAAAGAAATACCTATGGCATAAGTAACAAGTAGTAAAACGGGCAGTAACTTAATCAAAGTGTTCTTGAAAAGTTGGTACTCTAAAAGCTCATTTAAGCGTCCCTCACAATTACACATCCAAAGGCTCATACAAAATGTCAGTAGCAAAAAAATGCTATTTATGATAATACAGCATTCAAACCCAAACTACTGTAACACCTCTCCATGAATTGTTGACAGATGCCACCAGACCATTTGCTGTGCAGCTCAACGAAGTAAACGCTGCAGTTAGGATGACGATAACAGCCTCGACAGAGCACCAGCAGCATATGCCAAGATTTAGGGCCAGGCTGTGCCATTAAGCCATCTCTCACGTAACTGGTTTCAGAGCTACCACTACTTAGGAAGTAAGCAGCTGTAGGATCTATTCCACATAGATATCAGAATAAGGCTTCTATAAAGCAAACTTGTAAGTTGCTTTATGATTTAATGCAAGAAATATTCCCTGTCTCAAATCTGCCTGATGTATTATGTTAAAAAAGGAAGGATGGGTTATACAGTTACTGAAAGTGCTTAAAAATAGATTTTTCAAGGTGTAAAGTTATCACACAATAAAAGGCTCATTCAGGCAGAAAAAAAAAAATTAAAATCACTGATTGCTGGGAACTTAGGATCAATCTTTCTGTGTTTGAAATAGAGTGTGCAACCTTCACCCCAGGGGTAAGCAATCCCTTTAACCTCACCTAAGGGACAACAATTCCACCCAACTTGCAAATTAGAAAGAACTGTCTTTACCTGCCAACCTGCCATCTTCCTGAAGATGATAGCTTGGTTTTTCTCTGCCCGGTTTTTACAGTCCTGGGTTAAGTGAAGATTAGAAAGGAACAATCTTTGTACTTACCAGTGCAAACGAATGATAAGGAATGCTACGATTAATCTCTGACACAGTGATGCTAAAAGAGAAGCAAAGCTAGTATCTTCCTCAAGAACATGATGATAGCTAAAGGTCACATAAAGCCTTGTCCACCATACCGTTTAAGTCCTCCACCAACTGAAAGAAGACATATAACCATGAATCACAATGAAAGGGCAAGCTGTGCTTCAAAAAATTTTCAGTTTCTCTCACTTTCACCTCTCTGATTCACAACAAGCCCATCGGTTTTGTGCTCCTCAGAGGTGCTCACACACACGCACACCACTTTGTCCATTGTTTTTATGCCACATTTTCCCCAGCACCTTGTTCAAGGGAGATACTTTTGAAAGAAAATAACTGGCAAAGGGGAAAGGCATGGGAGACATTACAGCATCTAACTTTGACATCCTTCTGTGTAAGCACTTCTCATTGATCATTAAGAATGGGAAATAATTATTCACATTGAGCTGGCTGGGCATTTACAATTTCTTCTACAAAGGAAAACTGGGGTTGAAATTAAGAAGAATCTCAAATTCTCATAGTAGTATATTGGTAAACATTATTGACTAAACCAGGGAATTTTACTGGACTTGGGTTTTTTATGGCTCCACCATTCTTCTGTTTTAACAGTTCATTTTGCCATTTGCAAAGACATGCTATTCCACTTGCTTTTTGAATAACTTTTAATTTAAAATTAATGTTGTGAGGCCCTCCAGAAATATCATAAAAGGTTTCAAAGCTAGCAGGATCTGATATAATTTTTATATACAGTGAATCCTGTAGCAGTATATTTCAACTCTCATGATGATATCTTAATATTTCATAAATGTTCTTTCTTACTTTATGAATTTCAGGTAGTTATTTAAAAAGTAGTCTGAGTAAAAGGAGTTATTTGTCGAGTAACATAGTTCCCTGGCACACACAAGTGGATTTACATAATCAAATCATGCAGAATTATTAAAATGTTTGTCTCTGTTGTTTATTATTCTCCAATTCTGATGCATTTTCCTCTTAAGACCAACCCATTTATGCTTTTACTTTTATAGACATTCATCTCATAACGAGGAAAATTAAGCATATACTTTAAAAAAGAAAAATTATCTGATTTTCATTCTAATTCAGAACAACAGGAATATTCCTGTGATAGGACTGGGCTTAATTGTCATTTATATTCAAAACAAGAGTTTTCTGACAACAGTGTTTTATATGGAAACATTATTATGAGGTAGAGTACTCTTATACTGTCATAGAAACTAGTTGGCGTCAGTGCTGACTAAGTGTTAGGAGGCTTGTTTGTTGTAGGTTTTTTTGGGTTTTTTGTTTAGTGTTTTAACTCAAATTAATAATTTGTTAGATTTTGTAGTGTTCTAAAGCATACAGTATAAGACAAGTCCTTATAGTTAAAAGCAGAATAAAAAAAAATCTGACTGAAGCTCCTTCCACTAACACAAAGACCACAAAGAAGGTAATTATATTTGTCATGTTATTCAAAATGATGGAGTTGTCTGAAGTCTGTGCCTAGACATTAAACAGATGCTTTTAATGCTAGCTTTACTTTTTTTCTTTCTCTGATCTGTTGCAATGAATTGTACAAAGGAAGATCAACATTAGATATTCCTGTAAAAATAATTTACTTTTTATCTTATTATGTCCTAGAAATCCTATTTTTGTATTGTCTTTCTTTGGTAAACCAGAGAGTTGCCATGTTAATGCCACCTTGAAAGACATATGGAACAATAAAAAAAATTAGAAGTCTCCTTAAATATCCCACAATGTGTTGCTACACCAACAGACAAATACAAAAGTGCTGTTACAAGCTGGCTGTAAAGAATTCAGGAGGAACTGAAGCATAGGTTATACATTCCCAGATGCAATGTTAGAAGAATGTTTTTCTGATTTTACAGATAACTTTTCATAACAAAATTAATACCAGCACTCTCTGCCCTTAGATAAATAACATTTTCTCTTCTCACATTCAGTATCTTGCAGTTTATTCACTCTATCTCCTAATCCTTAACATAAGCAAAATATTTCAACTGTGAACTTCGTCACCTATTATGAAGTTGCATTTGAAACTTCAATATTATTACTATTTTGCTGCTATCAGATACCATCTTTTGTACTCTTTGCCTTCCCCAAGCATGATTCCTGCTACTGTTCCTCAGTTACACTCCACTTGAAGTAAATTAGACAGAAAAGATTGTTTTATTGAATAACATCTATTGTCTAGAACAAGCACAAATGGCAAATGATAAGCAATTACTAAACTCCAAGAGTTAAAAGTGGAATTGTGCTTTGGGCTTATATCTAAAATAATCAGTAATATTAATCTATGCATTAATTAGAGTAATAATGCTGTAAAGCAACACTTTTTAGTGCATTTAGCATTATTTAGTTGGATTTGTACATACCACAGAAAAGTATTTTGTAATGTGAAAACTTATAAATACTGTTTAGTGCACCTGAAACTGTATTGTCTTAATCATGACTAGTATAAGCCATTAAAGAGGGCTCAAATACTTCATTTAACTATGACATAAGTGGCATAATCCCCTAAGAAGATTTTTCTCCCCAGGAGGATAAATTTTAATTGCATTTTTCGTTAGTGTGAAGAGTTACGGGAAACAATTTGTAGTTAGAAAAGCTCTACAGACTAGGAGGAGAAGATATACATTCCCAAATGTGACTGGTGGACCAGATGCTTTGGAAGTCACAAATGGAAGAATTTCATTTCACAATTTTAAAACATCCAACATATTACATTACTGATTAGCATATACATCTGTTCATTAAAAGGGACCGAGATTGCCCTATTAGTATGTTTCTTGACTGAATTCTATGTGCTTAAGGTTAGGCATGCAAATTTATACCTTTACTTAAAGATCTGGTGAGGGTTTAAGCGAGCCAAGAACTCAAAACTCCCTAGTTTTGATCGGAAGATTCATGCCGCTACTATTGCCACTGACTAGTCCCAGTCTTGCTGAAGAAAAAAAGCATGTTCTGTCTTGTTTAGCTAACAATAAATAAAATAGCTAGATGAACTCCGGTGAGCAAGGCATAAAATGCACAACATAGGCTTTAAGGTAATTCCTGGAGTAATTAAATGAGGAAAAGAGAGATTAAATAATACATACTTCCAGTGAAGAAAGTGAAAAATCAGTCAAAGAATCCTTGAGAAGTCAGGAAAAAAGGAAGAAAAAAACTGAAGTCAGCCAGGCTTGCCATGGAAGGTATACATCACTCTCATTAAAGGGTTCTCTTTAAAATAATGTATTGTTATATTCGTATTAAGGCAACTAATTTCATATTGAATAGTATTATATTAAAGTGAATCTCAAGTGTAAAGTGCCAGTTCGATTCCTCTTCTTCTGTCAGCATCCTTACTCTTCTCAGAGCACCCTAGCCATGCTAAGAAAAGGGTCAGTCTCATGAATGCATGAAAATTACTCCCATTTTTGTACAAAAAATCACATATTCAGCTATTAATACGGTTGCTATCGGTGTTAGGCCTAACCTCCCACCTTCAAAGCACACCTTGATGACATTAATCCAGAATTATTTCATCTGCAGCTAGGGATAAGCTTAACATAATGGAGCCTTTCTAAAGCCAGGTTGATTAAAGCAGCCTTATGAATGCAAACCAAGCTAAAAATAGGTGCTACATTATTTTAATCTTGTTACTGAATAGAAACAAAACATCACAAAATGAAAGCAATTTATATTACACAAATTGCTTTCTCTGCTCTGAAAGATCAAAAGAAATGGCAGGGCACTTATTTTATGGGTGTGGGGGGAGGAAAAGTGTTGTTTCATACAGCCATGCATTTTACAGAAAGGCAGGTGTTAAAAGATTCTGTGTAAGCACAGCCCATAGATTTTAAGACTTGACTTAGATCCTCTTGAAAAACCTGAGGAGCACCAGATTGAACCCAAAAGTACATTAAGCCTTAATAGCATTGCATGCCTAGGCTCACCCACCCTTGTTGAAAGCAGTGTTATTCAAAACAGATGACATATTGTGCATGCTTAGAAATTATGCCTGGCAGATAAAAACATCTTTACATTCCGCATCCAGCGGCACTCTCAGCACAGACCTCCGTGCCCAATTCACAGCATGGTGCCATGGGGATAACGAGCATGACTCCAGTGCAGTCTCACGTAGGGATACAAAAAGATGCACACAACAGCTTTATGACAGTGTCGGCATATTAACAAACACACAGACAAAATGCTCCCCAAGAACTGCTCTTTTCTCCCCCTGAAACACCACACAAAAGGATGGCAGCACATACCCCATCTGACTGCCATTCTCCTTGGACGACCCTGTGATTCTGTGACCCACTTACTGCTCACACAAAGCTTTCAACGTATAGACACACATACACATTATGGGCTGCATGACTTGTAACTGAGCCGCACCGGTTACATGTAACACACAACCACTATGTAAACCATTTTCTAGCATAACAGTTTGTGCAAGTCGTCTCCAAAGACCTCTAAATGTCTACCAGGGCTTTAAAAGAGGGGTTGGCCAACCACCCTCAAACCAGAAAGACTTTGAGTTATCCCATGTAAAATTCTTCTTTGTGCAGCCCTGAGGCCACCTAATTCATTGTACAGGAAGAACAACCTCTATCCCTTCTGTATGGTTTCTGCAGGACCATTGATATTGGTCTAGAATTATTCTAGATGGATAGTCAACCTCACAATAGCTAAAAGAAAAATCAAAGCTAAGTTTCTCCTGTTAGTGCTTTGCTCCCCATGTACTCAGATACGCACACACTGAAGCCAGCCCAGCTCTCCTTTCATTTCAGTCTTAGACTGATGTGTTGATACGAAAAGGATAGTGAAATACCGTATAAAACTAGAACTCAATGTAACATTGTACTGCACAATTCACAAGCTCCAAGGAAAATAACCACAAAAATTTGCAAATAGTAATTATAAAATTACTAATGAAATTACTAATGATAGAACGAGAGAAAATAGCCTCAAGTTGTGTCAGGGAAGGTTTAGATGAGATATTAGGAAGAAATTCTTTACTGAGAGAGTGGTTGGGCACTGGAACAGGCTGCCCAGGGAGGTGGTGGTATCACTATGCCTGAGGTGTTTAAAAAATGAGTGGATGTAGCACTTGAAGCTATCGTCTAGTGGCTAGAGAGATGTTAGGATGACGGTTGGACTTGATGATCCTGGTGGTCCTTTCCAACCATAATGATTCTATGATTCTATGCAGGGAGAACTGACATTGCCAGTCATGCTGGCGAAGAACTAAGTAGTTTCAAGCACTTTTGGAGCCTAAATCCACTTTTCTACGGAGACATAGGACAAGTCTGGGACAAGACTCACAAAGGGCATAGGCATCACAGCACTGAGATGCACAACAGCCTGTTTCCAGGCACTTACTGTCTCATTCAACAGAGCTGAGCAAGGTTTTTGGGCTCTCTAAACAGAGTTTACTGGAAACAGGAGCCACAAACCAGCCCAGCAAGCAAGGAGCCATGTGAGCTAGTCACTGAGAAATCTCAAGGTGGTGTCAAGCCTCACCCCACTCAAGAGTATGGCATATGTATGGTGTTCACAGCCCGATGGGGCAGAGAGCCCTATTCCCACCCTCCACTGCAGCATCTTTTCCCCATAATACACAACCCCAGGATGTAGGAAATGAGAGTTTGTATCATTCCTTGGCCTAAGGAAATGTTATCTACACATCAGAGGGCTGCTTTCCAGGGTTGTTTTTTTTCTTCAGGGGGGAAAAGGAAGATGCAGAGCATCTAAACTGCAAAATTTAGCACTTTGAAAAGCTTTTTAAGTTCTGTTTTTTCAACAAAAGGGAAAAAGAGCATAACATTTTGGCCGACGTAAAAATCTATTCTGAGTGAGGAGGAAATTGTTCCTGCCTCTGTCCCATGAAAGCTACCAAGTGACTCTTGCTGTGCAAGGAATAATATTACATATTGCTGAAAGCCCTCTGCCTCTTAGGTAAAATGCTAGGGGCATATAAGAAACAACAAGCAGTACCTTTCCAACACTCTGTTATAAGTAGTGTAACAACCATAGCAACGTGATTGGTGGTAGATACAGGAGCTGTTGAAGTGCCTGATCCAGTACTGCCATGTGCCATGCTGTCTCAAGGATCCTGCCTGACAAGAAAAGTGGGAAGCTTTCCCCAATGGAAGGATGCTTTGGCATATGAGGTCTGGTCCTCTCATCAGTCTCCCCAGGACCTACCTTCTTACTGCTCGCTCCCAGCAACATTATATAACAAAAAGGCCAATCAAGTCACTTCCAAAATGATAACCCTCCATGAACATGTCTTCACCACTGTGCACAATGTCACTGTTCAGAAGTAGAAAAGCAAGTGGCCCCCAGATACAGTCCAAGTCCTTGGGTACCTGAAGTGGGGAGGAAAAACCTTTAGTGAGGTGGACTCTCCCCTTTGTCCCAATTTGGGGGCCTTCTTTGAACTGTGCTGGAAGTTTTCTTTTCCTGATCTGTAGTTAATCTGCTCACAAAGTCACAGTGTGTGAAATTATAGATGTGACAGGCATTTTTTTTGTTGTCTGCTTTTTGACAGCTTTTGGAAAAGAAACTTAACTTCTGGCTTTTTGCCAGAAAGATTATCTTCTGTTTCACTTAAGAAGAATGTATTTTTCATAAGCAACTATTTTACATTGCAAACTCTGGGTTCTTATTCCAGACAGATAGACTATTTTTAATAAAGTTTCCTCCAAGATCTCAGCTGGCTTTTAAGTCCATGACTGTTAACCTAGAAATACTGTACTCAGAGAACTGCGAACAAAGGTATATTCATCAGGTCTGGGGCTGTTCTCAGACTGAAAAAAACCCTTTAGAAGTTAAAAAAATTACAATATGTTTATAAAAGTGAACCCATCTGAGTATAACACACAATTATAGAGAGCCTGTACGCAGTCTCAGAAGGCTGTGATCAGGACCTGTGACTGTGGCTGGGCAGGAAATGCTTTTCCTGCCTTGCAAATATTCCTGGGATTTTAGAAATGCCTTCCATTTCCATATGAAGAAAAACAGAGATTTTACAATTTTCCTTTAAATGAAAGAGTGGAGAGACAGGCAGACAGCCCAGAGGGCTGTGGTTAGGACTCTCACCTAGGATGAAAGCGACTTGAAATCAGATTAGCTGTGCTGGCTTTGATTTGCAAAGGGTGCTGGGGCACCAAGCTCTCAGGGGCACCAAGCCCTCATTAGGCTGCTGGCTTTTTCAGCCCTTTTGGTTGGAGATTTTCAACTTTGTACAGACAATTAACTGTTCACCAGATTGGGGACTTGAATCTAATTAATCTCCACGGGAGGCTGATGCCAAAACCTTCTGCTTTAGGCACCCAAATTGGTTAGGCACGACAAGTACAGGTTAGCTGGGTAAGGCATGGCAAGGGTGACTCAGCTCACCCAAATTTGGTGTCTAGACTCCTGGCAGCATTCCTGGGACGACCTGCTGTTTCTGAGGCTGTCTGGAGTGCCCACGCCAGGAGCTACCTCTGTCTGCCCACCATGGGCACCTCTGAAGGGTGACTTCATAAGCAGGGACATACCAAGAACCAACTAACAGAAACAGGTGCTGGTCACGTTGCGTGTCCCTCAGGTGCAAGCAGCAGGTCCCTCCACCAGGAATTCAGCAAACTGAGCTTGCTTTGGTGGAAGAGTGGTTCCTTTGGCACAGTGGCCTAGGAGCCTGCATCCTCATCTACATCAGCCTTGAGGCAAGAACTTGGGCTGAAATAGAGGTGTTTTCTGTCCTTCATAAAGAAACCGCCACTGCTGTGGAAAGATACATGGGATTAGAAGAGTTCGGGGTTCCAGGTAGTCTCCTGAGGAAGAATACACTGTGGCTCTCTCCCTACACTCAGAACTGTCTGTCATCCTTGTCAGTGGTGGCAAGCCAAATACAGTTCTCCTTACTCCTTTCTCACCTGCTCCTTGCATACTCATATCATGCTTCCTGGGCAAAAGGAAGACCTCCAGGTTTCCCCAGCTCCAGAAACTGCCCTTGTTTAAAACATTTCTTAAAGTGTTCCTGGTGTCATGGGAAGCTAGGCCAGGAGGAGATCTCACCCAGTCTCCTGCATATTATTATCACATAAATTCCCTAGTGTGAGCCCAGTTCAGAGGAACAAAGCACTACCTGTCAGTATTTGCTTTTTATCACTATTTGTTCTTTTTTTGATTATTCTCTTCTCTACTAAACAAGCAAGGAAAGGAAAAACATGAATGGAAAAATTCTTAGAAGTACTTCACTTTAGGTTGTTACTCTGGGGAGGAGAGAAAACACTGGAAAAATTCTGGAGGAAAATATTTTCTACATTTATTTTTTTCACTTTTTTTCATCAAAGTAAAAATAATTTTCAAGTCAGGAAGTTCACTTGTACTCAATATATTTGCTGGGACCAGCCCCGTTGTAGAGAGCTCAGCCCCCATAGAATAGCATATTTTGTGCTCCAGACACCTCAAAAGGGGTACACACGTCAGAGGTTAAAGTATTTCTCATCTTCTCCTGTGGCTGCTCTGAACTGTCTCTTTAAGTAGGTCTGATGACAGGCTGGCTGGGGATACACTTGTGCATGACCACTCTTGAGGTGATAGCCTAATGAATGAAATTTAGCAATGTCTGATTTTAGATGTTTCTCACTGAAGAAAACAGCATTTCTTGTTGAGTTTTCCATTAATATCTTTAGGATGAGTTACAACATCCAGCAAGTAAGGGTGTGTTTGCATGCACGGATTTTTTAGATCCTCCCTTGACCCCATGGTGACCCCAGCTATGTATTGTGAAACCATTTCCAGTGTCTTATTTATCATATTTTGGTTTTAAACTCATTATTGCCTGGTTAAATTTGATACTTTGTTTAAAGCAAAAGCACTTTATATCTCAGAAATAAAGAAGAGAAGATAGTTATAAAGGAAGAGCTTCATGAAGTTCAACAAGGCCAAGTGCAAAGCCCTGCACATGTGTTGGGCAATCTCATTCACAAATACAGGCTGGGCAGAAAATGGATTAAAAGAAGCTCTAAGGAGAAGGACTTCGGGGTGTTGGTTGTCGAGAAGCTCCACATGATCCAGCAATGTATGTTTGCAGCCCAGAGAGCCAACCACACCATGGGCTGCATCAAAAGAAGTGCAGCCAGATCAAGGGAGGTGAATCTCCCCCTCTACTCCACTCTTGTGAGATCCCCACCTGGAGTACTGTGTACAACTCTGGAGCCCCCAACACAAGAAGGGCATGGACCTGTTGGAGTAAGTCCAGAGGAAGGCCACAAAGATGATCAGAGGGCTGGAGCACCTCCCCTGTGAGGACAGACCAAGAGAGTTGGGATTGTTCAACCTGGAAAAGAGAAGGCTCTGGGCATACCTTATAGAAGCCTTCCAGTACCTAAAGAGGGCCTACAGGAAAGCTGGAGAAGGACTTTTTGCAAGGGCATGCAGTGATAGAACAAAGGGTAATGTCTTTGAACTGAAAGAGGGTAGATTTTAGATTAGATACAAGGAAGAAATTCTTTAGTGTGGACAGTTTGCCCAGAAAAGTTGTTGATGTCTCCTCCCTGGAACGCCAGATTGCATGGGGCTTTGAGTAATCTGGACTAGTGGAAGGTGTCCCTGACCATGGCACGTGGATAGGAACTAAATGATTTCTAAAGTCTCTTCCAACCCAACCCATTCTATGATTCTATGATTCTGTGATACTGTGGATGTACAGGGGAAGGATGTGACTAATGTTTTGGCAGTGGGGTTGGACTAATGATCTCCAGAGGTCCCTTCCAACCCCTACTATTCTGTGATTCTGTGATGCTGTAGGGTCATCAGGACCTCTTCATGAGCACACATTCTAGGTAGGTCTGGGCTGGCCAGCTGCATCTTTGACCTTTACCTCCTGCATCTCACACCTGGTTAGTCTGTGAAGACATTTATTTGAGGGCCTGATTTGGGGTTTGGAGCTTTCAGAAGTAGTTTACACCAGTGGATAGCATGCTTAGGTAAGCAGACCCAAAATGAGATGGAAGAACCACAATTTAGCCCAGTGATGCCAAGCCCAAGAAACTCCATATTAAAGGGAACTGCTGGGAACATTGATTTTTTTGGGTTTATTTCTAAAATCCTTAAACATGGCTTGGTCTTGGGCCTTCATACTTTTCAGAAAGTCTTGGCCAAGACATTTTGCAGAGATATATAAAGTGAGATGAGTAGACAACACCCAAAATATAAAAATTCCCCCCTTGTGTCTCCCCACCATCTAGCTCAGCTGCCCAAAGGCAGAAGGTCTCCTGCAAGGGGGATCAAGTAATGCCACACTCGTCACTGCAGAGTGAAATGCAAGTGGGGAAAAAAAAATCATTTCTCTAGGGGATGAAGTGAGCCTCACTCTTCAATTCCATTAACTGCCATGATTCTCCTGGCCATTCCTCAGGCAGTAAGAGAATGAATAGGATCCTTTTCAAGTGGTGAAAAAGAATATGCCTGAAAAGAAACATTTGAAAAAGTTTGATTTAAGGTACAGCAGCTGCAGCAGCTATAAAATGATTCTTGCTATTTAAGTTTGAATACTGATATTTTATAGTATATCTTGACACAGAGCTTGCCTAAACATTTTCAGGGATCTTGTAGCTGGAGTATAATCAGCACAAAGAAGAATGGCCATCTGTTTCTGTTTTGTGCTTGCTTTTTTTTCTTTTTATCTTGCTAGATTGTAGTCCGATCGTTGGCTTTTGCATAGTCACTAGATGGAGGACAGACTGTGTGCACGCATAAAAATACACACACAGGGAGAAAGCAAGCAGCTGTTTTCATAATATCCATCACCCATTCAAATCCACTTTACCTCTTGTTCAAATAGACAACATCATTATCTGTACCCTTTACCCTTCAATTACCAAGCACATCATGAGTTGTGAGGCCAGCCTTGCAGCACTCTCTCGACTTCAGTGCAGCATGGAGCTCAAATAAACAAACAACAAAACCAAGCAAACAAAAGAATATTTACTTCCCTCGATTTCTATGCATGCTGATGCTACAGAGCAGAGAGGAGACTGTAAATGGGGAAGAATGACCCTTAGAGTTCAGTATGAATTTTAGTTCTCTTGACTCTCATTTTGGGCTCCTGCATGATTCTGAGAAGTGTTTTGTAATGTAAAGATGGTGAATTCTGATGATGTGATTCCCTCATAATCCTGTCCAGCAAGTCTTACCTCACACTTCTCATCTCTCCTAGAACCTTACTAAGGTGGATATCACTGATCGTCCTGATGGGATTCTGCCTCTCTACTCTGCCCTGGTGAGACCTCACCTGGAATACTGCATCCAGCTCTAGAAGCCTCACTGCAAGAAGGACATGAACCTGATGGAGCAGGTCCAGAGGAGGACCACAGAAATGGTCAGAGGGCTGGAGCACTTCTCCTATGAGGACAGGCTGAGAGAATTGGGGTTGTTCAGCCTGGAGAAGAGAAGGCTCTACAAAGACCTTATAGCTGCCTTCCAGGACTTAAAGGGAGCCTACAAGAAAGCTGATGAGGGGCTGTTTACAGGGGCATGTAGTGATAGGATGAGGGGCACTGGTTTTAAACTAGAGAAGGGGAGATTCAGACTAGACATCAGGAAGAAGTTCTTTACTACGAAGGTGGTGGAACACCAGAACAGGCTGCCCAGAGAGGTGGTGGAGCCTCCATCCCTGGAGATGTTCAAGGCCAGTCTTAATGGGGCTCCGAGAAACCTGATCTAGTAAGAGATGTCCCTGCTGACTGCAGGGGGGTTGGACTACATGACCTTGGAAGGTCCCTTCCAATGCAATGCATTCTATGATTCTATGATTATTTAAATATTTTTTCCATAGTCAGACAAGGGACCACAGGCAGCTACAAACAGCTATCCTGATTCAACACCTAACACTTCTACCACTTCTCCACTTATAACCATCATGCAATGCATTACATTAGCCAGTAGGTCACCATGCCCTACATGGCATTTTCCAGGACCTTCTCTTTTGAATATCAATAGTGAAATTCCACAACCATCACCACTTTATTCATCTCCATGGGTCCAAGTTTCCTGTTATGATGGCATCAACATCTGCAATCACTGTCCAGGAACGCTTACTAGATATGAGGTTTCCCATAGGCTTGAAAGCACTTTGGAAAGGAGTAAGCTATTTTAAAGTGAATTCCATTCAATTTTTTAAAAATCTATTTGTACAAGAAGTTGTGCATCTCAAAATGTTTTCTGATCCTTGATCAATGTCCTTTGCTGGACATTCTTGCTGTTCTTAGAAAAACGTACTGAGACTAGCTTGCACACAGAGGACAGTGACCACTACACCTTCAGAATATCATTTTATGACTAAGAAACTGTGATAGACTCTTGGGGCTCACCTGAGGCCAATAAAGCTACTGTACTTCCAGTTGACCTGCAAGACAGATTTTTCTTCCATAGAACCTAAAGGAGAAAGGGAACTTTCTGTCCATTGAAGTACCAGCTGGAAGTCAACACGCTTCCTGAAGTTTCAGAGGGGGCCTGTCACAGTGGGTGCGTTGTCTTACAACTTCTTTTGCCCTGAAGGAAAAGAACACAAATATTGTGAACTGTCTTAGAACCGTGACATATTTAAGACCTACCACTGAAGTCACCTACACAGATAATGCTCAGGTGTAGTTTCACGACAGTTCCTACTCACTTATAATCCCTAATGCCTGTGGAGTGGCAGTGGGCACCCAGGCAGGCCAGCAACGTGTGCAGGAAAGCTGGTGTGAGGGATCTGACCATGCCACTCTTTCTCCCATAACTCCCTGGGAACTGCTGCACATATAAGCAGTGGGGGATTGCACTTCTCTCTTAGCTCATGCCCAGACCTTCATCTGATGTCCCTGGAAGTATGTTCAGTGACTTTGGAGCTCCAGTGACTTACATTACTGAGTATTCAGCTTCAAGCTAAGAATGTGGTCCAAGGTCTTCCAGCAAGTGCAGGACAGATACTTCCATGCCAGTTCTTCCCAGTATGAAACAGGTTCCCTCTCAGGAGGTGACTGCGAAGCAGTAGTCGGTAGTGCCAGCAGACAACCTCACTGTCTCTCACAGTGTTGGTTTCATATTTCAAGTCTCTTCAGCTCTCTAAGCTCCTTCCAAATACAGAATGAGCAGGATCTGTGCAGTGACATAGGCTCATCTCTGCTAGGACTCTGGAGCATTTGTTTGGAAAGACACAAACTATTCACATAAAGGTGCTCACCTGAAGATCAGTCACGTAGTTTAAATGCCATCCCAGTAAACAACTTTACTTTCTAAGGAGATGAAGTGTGTGCTATGCAGAGTTAAACTAACATCACCTAAAAGGTGCAAACAGTGCAGAAAGCTGCAGGAGATGTGTAATAATAAAATAATTATTATAACAAATTAATAATAATTGGGCCAGGGATGGAAGAAAAAGGAGGGAAGCAATTGACTGAGATCTGAATATTTCTGGCAGATTTCTCAGAGGTGTGTTCTCCAGCACTTTGTTAAATCACCCCAAAGAAACAGACTTCTTATGACTAAGCATGTTTCATCACCAAGAGCATGTTCCCACATTCAGCAACAGCTTTTGCTCAACTTAACTGACTTTTCTTGCATCAGAAATGTCCCTAGGCTCTTACATAACCCTGGCTGTGGACACAGCTGTAAAATCACGCCCTTCTCTAGTCAATGCAAGGCAAAATATTTATTTTAATAGTGCTGGCTAGGCCAATTTCATTCATAATTGAATCCGTAGTTTATTTCTAGGTCTTTTCACTGACCACCCATTCATCACTTCAAGCCACAGAGTTCAAAGAGCTGCTGGAAGGCACACTTTAAAAAATCTGTTCAAAAACCAGCACAAGTTGAATCGTAAACTCCAGGGGCCAGCCTGTCAGCCATCCAAGGCAGGCATGCTCTGCCATCACAGCCTGTCAGCCTCAACTAGGACTTTGCAGAAGATACACTAGGACACTCCAGTAAAGATTTCAACAGTAACTGGCACCTTAGGGCATACGTTCAATGGCAATGGAAGATGCACTGATTCAGCCAAAAAAGGCCCAACCCACACTCAACCCACTGTCCTTGCGTCCCCTTAGAGCCACTGATGGTCCCAGGGGACCAGAGCTATTTGGGTCTTGTGATCTTCACCAAGGTGTAGCTACAAACAGTCCATCACGGATGTACACGGAACCAATGTTCTCATTTGTTTTTTTCAGGTATCTGGTGTAGCTGACTGAGGAAATTGTGCCTGCTTTCTTGTAGTTGTTATCGTTTCAGAGCTCCTGTCCTCCAGACATGAAATGCCAAGGTGCATCAAAGCTCCCCCTTGCACCACAGTGTAGAGCCACAGAAACACTGGTGCACACAGGGATTTTCCAGCTCTGCCCTACAATACTTCGCTTCACACATGCTGTAAGAGAACAGGTCTGCAAAAGACTTAAAGCTAAGAGGTTTAGAGCAGTGTTTTAGACCAGTGACATATCTCAAGGGTATCTTGCAGCAATGAGCTGCCATCCACAGTAGCGCAAAGAGAAGCCAGCGTCTACAGCTGCGTTGTAGAAGTAGTGGATGTAAAAGTGATAGCAAAAAGAGGCTATGATTTGGAGCAAAGAATGAAGACATCAGACACTAGTCTCTGTAGGCCGCATCCCACAGCAGGCAGCTTGACACATATCCAGGACAGCTAGGTAAAATTTTCTTGTGGATTCCTACCTTTTATCCCTCCAAATTCTGCAACCTTTTAGACTTCCCCTTCCAAGTAGAATGGTTGACTCTGCTGCATCTACTGCCCCAATCCTTCCCAGTGTGACACAGATTTGCACTCATAACCAGAAACCACTTTTTTTCATTCAGTTCTGTACCTCTCCCTCTAGTAATCAGAGGTGGCCATCTCCAAAATGGTTAGGACATTTCCAAAGTCATTAAGATGATCACTGTTCAAACTGAACCACCTAAAACTCAATGAGTTTATCTCCAGTTTTACTGCAAATGGACAGCACTGTTAACTGGCCAAGCAGCTAATGGACAATTTGGATTACCACCACAGTTCAAATGATGACAAAAAGAGAAGTAGTTATTCATAACAACAAAAATTTCACAGTGACCAGACCCTAGTCTGCTTCTTCAGTTCCACATCTTGCAAATATTTCTATCAACTTTCCGGTCTCTCCTCCAGCCACTCCCCCACTTCAGTTCAGCTGAATGTTTCATGGAGCCAGGCTCTTTTGATACATTAGATATTTGTCCAGCATCCATTGCTAAAGCCAGTTGGAACACAATTTGCAAAAGGAAAACATAAATAAAGCAGTAAATTTGTGATTTTCACCAAACCACACAGGAGCCAGTGACCGCTATTGTTTTAGCCAAATCATCCGTTCCCCTGACTGGCAAAGTCTGAGACCTTTTTCTCCAGAGAACTGTGCTGGAAAAGCTTCTGATATTCTTGCTCTCAGAAAAGGACTGAGCTAGGCAATATTTATTTTAGTTCAAAAAGTAGTTGTTTTATAGTAGCCTCTCAGATGGAAAATAAATCTCTTAAATCTGAGCAGAAGGATGGGTATTATTTTCTCTTTGGTAGCATATTGATCAATATAAGAAATAATTATAAAACTCCCCTGAAATATTATAAAAATGGAGAAAATGTGTCCATCTGAAAACCCAGAAGTATAAGTCTTGGAACAAATCCAGCTGCACCAAATGTCTACTTTTAAACTCAGTGATTCATGAAAAGAGAGCTGCAGTGATTAGTTACAGCAGCTTAAAGTGATAAATAAACATAAACTAGGAATGGCTCTGACTGGATCTGTGCAAACTGACCTCCAGAGTTGAGAAGTGACCTCTACACCTCAGAAGGACTTAGTACATGGAAGGGGGAGATCTGTTTGGAAGAGCAGAGCCTGAGGAGCATTGCATGATGCGATTTCCAGAGAACTCTTAAGAGACCTTGTTCCAGTTCTCAAAAAACACAGACATCTTTAGTGTCTTCCTGTGTGAAACTTGGCAAATAATCTGTGGAGGGGAACAAGATAACGACTTGTGGCTGTGCAGGAACAGGCAGCAGTGATGATTAGGAAGAGGCACCCAGGCCCTAGTCACAGTGCTCTGACTCCCATCTGGTGTGGGTGGCTATGTTGCAAAACCCATGGAACGCTCACTTTTTTAATAAGCCATTTCAAAATGGTTGTGTGGTCTGTGGTTAGGTCACACCTTATTTACAGAGTCCCATGGCCCTTGCTGCACTCAGCTGCCCAAATGTCTGAAAAGCCCATTGCTCCATTCCCACTCCCTCAGACTTGATCTTGTTGATGCTCTGCCCTCTTCTAGATATCTGGGCACATCTTCACCCATGGGTACTACTGCCAGCATGCACCTAAGCTGTGACACCCATCAAACTAAACCCCCTTTTTCTCTTGGGTAAAGGCAAATGTGAATCCAAGCACTGAACTAAATGGCAACAAATCTTCAGGAATCTGAATTGCAGGCGAGACACAAGCCTCAAGGCTCAGGCTATGTCTGTTGCTAAATGTTTTGCACAAGACATGTATTTTATCAGATGAGAATCGCACACATGCTAATGAATTCAGTGAAATGAATGGCGTTGCAATTACTGCCTGTGCATTCCACAGTAATTGTCAGACAAGGGACGACAACAAAGCAGAGACTCACATAAAATTAGATTTAAAACTTTACCTCTTAGTGCATCATATGCACTGTTTCCATGGATCTGTAATGACCCAGGGAAAGAATTTGCAGTGGATAGTGAAGAGGCTTTCTCTGACTTTGCAGCAAGCAAACACTAGCTACAGACAGCTGACATCTTCTGAGTGCACATCATCCTGAACTCTGATTTATGTTTAAAGGCTTAAGAAGGATTAATCTTTAGAGCCAGCTCAAGGAGCATTATGTGAAAGGGGAATGAATAAAACAAGAAAGCCATAAATTTCCCTTTCTGACAAAAAGCTGGATACTGAGTAATCACACAGCAGCCAAGAGTTGCGTTGAGCACATCAGGGTGAGTGTTGTGATCTATGTTAAAAGACTTTTCTAAATTCCTCACTAGCATTCCTTGAAAATGCCAGCAAGAGGTGGGGGGACAGGGCAGATGTTTACTTGTCATAGAAAAATATTAATTTTTAAGTTATCAGCTGTTTTATATCACTTCCTCACTCAGCCACCTAACAAGCAGAGAAAGAAGTTAGGATAAGGGAGAGAGATACTCATCCTCCTGCTCTCCCTTTAAACCAGACTCACTGAACAGACTACCTGGAGGTAATTCTGTTTTCTGCTGGCATAAAAGGGATCAAATTTGGCATACTGTTTCAAATGTTCAGTGTGGCAACCGGCAACAGAAAGGTGCTGAGATAAGTAATTTTTTTTTTTTTTTTACTCTGGAGAACAGAAACAAACTGGCAGAAATGACTGGATAAAAATCTAGGCTACAGAATGCAGCCTTAATTATATTTCCTATTTAGGTTTCATCTCCTAATGATAAGTTCTTACTAACTCACTCTTGCCCCAGATTGCTTCCCCTGTGCTTCAGTAGTGTTTTTAAAAGGCATTCTGAAAACAAACTTTTGTAATTTTTTTAGGTTAAAAAAAAAAGAATCCTCACCAATAATAGAATCATAGAATGGTTTGCATTGGAAACAACCTGAGACAGCATCTAGTTCTGCCCCCCTGCCGTGGGCAGGGACACCTCCCCCTAGACCATGTTCCTGAAGGCCCCATCCAGCCTGGACTTGAACACCTTCAGGGATGGAGCATCCACAACTTCCCTGGGCAACCTGTTCCAGTGTCTCACCACCCGCCAGAGTGAAGAATTTCCCCCTAACTTCCAATCTAAATCTACCCTCTTCCAGTTTGAACCCATTACTCCTCGTCTGATCACTACAGGTCTTTCAAAAAAAAATAGTCTTCCCTTTAAGGAGTTCTGTCAACTAGTAGAAAGGAAGCATACAGGGAAGCTGCAAGGATGTTGTACCTACAGAAACTCAAAAAGAGTAAGCTTCACAATTTCATTCCTCCCTTGCAGGACTGAGACAATAATTAATGAGGAAAATCCACCTCAGAGGGCAGAGCGCTCTCAAGGTCCACACATGGGTGATGCCAGAACTCCAACCTTCAACAGAAGGTGCATGAATGCTAAAAAACCGAGCACATTTCCTTGATATGCCCCATTGTTAATCTCTCATTACTCAGGTTAAACAGGAACACACAGGTTTATGGCAGTTCCCCTCCTTCCCCGGGTGAGGATGGAGATTGGAGGAGACATGGTGTAGACACCATGTAAAC